>JAVGWX010000012.1:47907149-47912149 GCA_036924085.1 Ariolimax columbianus
TTTACTAAACGAGAGGTGGGCGGTCTTGATCAGTATGTTTTACTAGACGAGAGGTGGGGGGTGGGGTCTTGATCAGTATGTTTTACTAGACGAGAGGTGGGGGGTGGTGGGGGTGGGGTCTTGATCAGTATGTTTTACTAGACGAGAGGTGGGGGTGGGGGGGGGTGGGGTCTTGATCAGTATGTTTTACTAGACGAGAGGTGGGGGTGGGGGGGGGTGGGGTCTTGATCAGTATGTTTTACTAGACGAGAGGTGGGGGGTGGGGGGGTGGGGTCTTGATCAGTATGTTTTACTAGACGAGAGGTGGGCGGTCTTGAACAATATGTTTTACTAGACGAGAGGTGGGCGGTCTTGATCAGTATGTTTTACTAGACGAGAGGTGGGCGGTCTTGATCAGTATGTTTTACTAGACGAGAGATGGGGAGGGGGAGGGGAGGTCTTGATCAGTATGTTTTACTAGAGGAGAGGTGGGCGGTCTTAATCAGTATGTTTTACTAGACGAGAGGTGGGCGTTCTTGATCAGTATGTTTTACTATACGAGAGGTGGGGGGGGGGGGGGAGGGAGTCTTGATCAGTATGTTTTACTAGACGAGAGGTGGGGGGGGGGGGGAGTCTTGATCAGTATGTTTTACTAGACGAGAGGGGGAGGGGGGGGGAGGTCTTGATCAGTATGTTTTACTAGACGAGAGGTGGGGAGGGGGAGGGGAGGTCTTGATCAGTATGTTTTACTAGAGGAGAGGTGGGCGGTCTTGATCAGTATGTTTTACTAGACGAGAGGTGGGGGGGGGGGGGGGGAGGGAGTCTTGATCAGTATGTTTTACTAGACGAGAGGTGGGAGGTCTTGATCAGTATATTTTACTAGACGAGAGATGGGGAGGGGGAGGGGAGGTCTTGATCAGTATGTTTTACTAGACGAGAGGTAGGGGGGGGGGGGAGTCTTGATCAGTATGTTTTACTAGACGAGAGGGGGAGGTCTTTATCAGTATGTTTTACTAGACGAGAGGTGGAGGGGCGGGGGGGGGAGGTCTTGATCAGTATGTTTTACTAGACGAGAGGTGGGGGGGGGGAGTCTTGATGTATGTTTTACTAGACGAGAGGGGGAGGGGGTGGGAGGGGAGGTCTTGATCAGTATGTTTTACTAGAAGATAGGTGGAGGGGGGGGGGGGGGGAGGTCTTGATCAGTATGTTTTACTAGACGAGAGGTGGGGAGGGGGAGGGGAGGTCTTGATCAGTATGTTTTACTATACGAGAGGTGGGCGGTTTTGATCAGTATGTTTTACTAGACGAGAGGTGGGCGGTCTTGATCAGTATGTTTTACTAGACGAGAGGTGGGCGGTCTTGATCAGTATGTTTTACTAGACGAGAGGTGGGCGGTCTTGATCAGTATGTTTTACTAGACGAGAGGTGGGGGGTGGGGGGGGGGGGTCTTGATCAGTATGTTTTACTAGACGAGAGGTGGGCGTTCTTGATCAGTATGTTTTACTAGACGAGAGGTGGGCGGTCTTGATCAGTATGTTTTACTAGACGAGAGGTGGGGGGTGGGGGGGGGGGGGGGGGGGTGGGGTCTTGATCAGTATGTTTTACTAGACGAGAGGTGGGGGTGGGGGGGTGGGGTCTTGATCAGTATGTTTTACTAGACGAGAGGTGGGGGTGGGGGGGTGGGGTCTTGATCAGTATGTTTTACTAGACGAGAGGTGGGGGTGGGGGGGTGGGGTCTTGATCAGTATGTTTTACTAGACGAGAGGTGGGGGTGGGGGGGGGTGGGGTCTTGATCAGTATGTTTTACTAGACGAGAGGTGGGCGGTCTTGAACAATATGTTTTACTAGACGAGAGGTGGGCGGTCTTGATCAGTATGTTTTACTAGACGAGAGGTGGGCGGTCTTGATCAGTATGTTTTACTAGACGAGAGGTGGGCGGTCTTGATCAGTATGTTTTACTAGACGAGAGATGGGGAGGGGGAGGGGAGGTCTTGATCAGTATGTTTTACTAGAGGAGAGGTGGGCGGTCTTAATCAGTATGTTTTACTAGACGAGAGGTGGGCGTTCTTGATCAGTATGTTTTACTAGACGAGAGGTGGGGGGGGGGGGGGGGAGGGAGTCTTGATCAGTATGTTTTACTAGACGAGAGGTGGGCGGTCTTGATCAGTATATTTTACTAGACGAGAGATGGGGAGGGGGAGGGGAGGTCTTGATCAGTATGTTTTACTAGACGAGAGGTAGGGGGGGGGGGGGGGGGAGGTCTTGATCAGTATGTTTTACTAGACGAGAGGGGGAGGGGATGGGAGGGGAGGTCTTGATCAGTATGTTTTACTAGAAGATAGGTGGAGGGGGGGGGGGGAGGTCTTGATCAGTATGTTTTACTAGACGAGAGGTGGGGGGGGGGGGTCGATGGGGTCTTGATCAGTATGTTTTACTAGACGAGAGGTGGGAGGTCTTGATCAGTATGTTTTACTAGACGAGAGGTGGGGGGGGGGGGTGGGGGGGGGGTCTTGATCAGTATGTTTTACTAGACGAGAGGTGGGGGTGGGGGGTGGGGGGGGGGGTCTTGATCAGTATGTTTTACTAGACGAGAGGTGGGGGGTGGGGGGGGGGGTGTATTGATCAGTATGTTTTACTAGACGAGAGGTGGGGGGTGGGGGGGGGGGGTGTATTGATCAGTATGTTTTACTAGACGAGAGGTGGGGGTGGGGGGGGTGTATTGATCAGTATGTTTTACTAGACGAGAGGTGGGGGTGGGGGGGGTGTATTGATCAGTATGTTTTACTAGACGAGAGGTTGGGGTGGGGGGGAGGGTGTGGATTAATCAGTATGTTTTACTAGACGAGAGGTGGGCGGGGGGGGAGGGGGGTGGGTCTTGATCAGTATGTTTTACTACACGAGAGGTGGGGAGGAGGAGGGGAGGTCTTGATTAGTATCTTTTACTAGACGAGAGATGGGGAGGGGGAGGGGAGGTCTTGATCAGTATGTTTTACTAGAGGAGAGGTGGGCGGTCTTAATCAGTATGTTTTACTAGACGAGAGGTGGGCGTTCTTGATTAGTATGTTTTACTAGACGAGAGGTGGGGAGGGGGAGGGGAGGTCTTGATCAGTATGTTTTACTAGAGGAGAGGTGGGCGGTCTTAATCAGTATGTTTTACTAGACGAGAGGTGGGCGGTCTTGATCAGTATGTTTTACTAGACGAGAGGTGGGCGGTCTTGATCAGTATGTTTTACTAGACGAGAGGTGGGGGGTGGGGGGGGGGGGGTCTTGATCAGTATGTTTTACTAGACGAGAGGTGGGCGTTCTTGATCAGTATGTTTTACTAAACGAGAGGTGGGCGGTCTTGATCAGTATGTTTTACTAGACGAGAGGTGGGGGGTGGGGTCTTGATCAGTATGTTTTACTAGACGAGAGGTGGGGGGTGGTGGGGGTGGGGTCTTGATCAGTATGTTTTACTAGACGAGAGGTGGGGGTGGGGGGGGGGGGGGTTGGGTCTTGATCAGTATGTTTTACTAGACGAGAGGTGGGGGTGGGGGGGGTGGGGTCTTGATCAGTATGTTTTACTAGACGAGAGGTGGGGGGTGGGGGGGTGGGGTCTTGATCAGTATGTTTTACTAGACGAGAGGTGGGCGGTCTTGAACAATATGTTTTACTAGACGAGAGGTGGGCGGTCTTGATCAGTATGTTTTACTAGACGAGAGGTGGGCGGTCTTGATCAGTATGTTTTACTAGACGAGAGATGGGGAGGGGGAGGGGAGGTCTTGATCAGTATGTTTTACTAGAGGAGAGGTGGGCGGTCTTAATCAGTATGTTTTACTAGACGAGAGGTGGGCGTTCTTGATCAGTATGTTTTACTATACGAGAGGTGGGGGGGGGGGGGAGGGAGTCTTGATCAGTATGTTTTACTAGACGAGAGGTGGGCGGTCTTGATCAGTATATTTTACTAGACGAGAGATGGGGAGGGGGAGGGGAGGTCTTGATCAGTATGTTTTACTAGAGGAGAGGTGGGCGGTCTTGATCAGTATGTTTTACTAGACGAGAGGTGGGGGGGGGGGGGGAGGGAGTCTTGATCAGTATGTTTTACTAGACGAGAGGTGGGAGGTCTTGATCAGTATATTTTACTAGACGAGAGATGGGGAGGGGGAGGGGAGGTCTTGATCAGTATGTTTTACTAGACGAGAGGTAGGGGGGGGGGGGGAGTCTTGATCAGTATGTTTTACTAGACGAGAGGGGGAGGTCTTTATCAGTATGTTTTACTAGACGAGAGGTGGAGGGGCGGGGGGGGGGGAGGTCTTGATCAGTATGTTTTACTAGACGAGAGGTGGGGGGGGGGGAGTCTTGATGTATGTTTTACTAGACGAGAGGGGGAGGGGGTGGGAGGGGAGGTCTTGATCAGTATGTTTTACTAGAAGATAGGTGGAGGGGGGGGGGGAGGTCTTGATCAGTATGTTTTACTAGACGAGAGGTGGGGAGGGGGAGGGGAGGTCTTGATCAGTATGTTTTACTATACGAGAGGTGGGCGGTTTTGATCAGTATGTTTTACTAGACGAGAGGTGGGCGGTCTTGATCAGTATGTTTTACTAGACGAGAGGTGGGCGGTCTTGATCAGTATGTTTTACTAGACGAGAGGTGGGCGGTCTTGATCAGTATGTTTTACTAGACGAGAGGTGGGGGGTGGGGGGGGGGGGGTCTTGATCAGTATGTTTTACTAGACGAGAGGTGGGCGTTCTTGATCAGTATGTTTTACTAGACGAGAGGTGGGCGGTCTTGATCAGTATGTTTTACTAGACGAGAGGTGGGGGGTGGGGGGGGGGGGGTGGGGTCTTGATCAGTATGTTTTACTAGACGAGAGGTGGGGGTGGGGGGGTGGGGTCTTGATCAGTATGTTTTACTAGACGAGAGGTGGGGGTGGGGGGGTGGGGTCTTGATCAGTATGTTTTACTAGACGAGAGGTGGGGGTGGGGGGGTGGGGTCTTGATCAGTATGTTTTACTAGACGAGAGGTGGGGGGTGGGGGGGTGG
>JAVGWX010000012.1:47917149-48014649 GCA_036924085.1 Ariolimax columbianus
TAAACCTTGGCACTATATGAGTGCCGGCATTTAAATTAACTTAACTTAACGTCTTTATACTGGTTTAGAAGACTCTGCCAAGTATGTACAACCAGTTTCATTTACATTTCATTGCTTTTTAAAACTATGCGCATCCAATCTATTCTTAAATGTATTAATTGTCCTTGCCTCCACTACTGCCTGGGACAAATGCATTCCAAATATTCACCACTCTCTGACTAAGAAAAATATTTACTTATATTTAATCCCTCGTATTTAGTCCGCTGTGGAATGTGACGATTCAGGGGGTTTTCCCCGGTGAGAGGCGTCCTTACTAAAGTAGACCATGGAAGGACACACAGACAGACAAACAGACAGACAGACAGAGACAGATAGATAGTTAAATAGATAGATAAATAGATAGATATTGATTGACTCACGCAGGAAATGACGAACATCACGTTCACCATGGAAACCACAGTTAGCGTCATCAGTAGCTTAAAAAACATCTTCGTGACTGTTGCAGACGATTTAATTACTGCACTTGATCTGTATATAAATTTGAGAAGCTGTGGAAGAGAACAGAAGTTCTGTTTGATATTTTTATTGCTACGGTCGTAGGTTAATTATCCTTTGTATCCGATGTTTCTACGTGTCAAAGGACCTCATGTCTGCTGGAGAATCACTATAGTAATAATCCTGTCAATCACGTCTTTTCCTTCATCTGCATTCCAACAGAGATGCTGCAGGGATAGGCCCATTCGGTTCATTTTGTGTTAATCTGCTAGTTGCATGAGAACCTTTTCAGAAATTAAATACGGCAGGCATTATAATAATAATAAAGTTCGCGTAGGCGTTAAAGCCCATTGGGCCGATTGACCACTACCATGTCCAACTGATGAGGTTGCATTCACGTGTAGCGTGTCAAACCGAGTCCCTGCAGACTTCCCAGGTGGAGACGACTACTCTGCTGCCTTGGTATGAGGGCCGCGAGGAGTGTATTAGATGAATGTTTGTGTCAGGCTTTCCGTGTCTGTCCGTGTCAAACTCTTTGTTTGTCCGTGTCTTGCCGTCAGGGCTTCTGATTGTGTCCACCATTTGGTCAGCGTGACCCATGCTGTACTGAGAATACGAGGCTGGGAGAGATAACGTGAATATCCGGTGGAAGGAAGGGCGGGCAGGAGGAAGTCGGTTTCAGTCAGAGCAGAAAGGCCCCTGAGTAGTGAACACTTAGACTAAATTCTGGTGTTTGGAACGTTGAATTTCATCATGGACTGGTCTCCCACGGCTTAAGTCAGGCATGAAATTCAGCGAAATGCAGCATAACAAATCAGATAACCGATCGAAAGCACAGCAATTCTACAGAAACATGTTCCTCATACCACCTGGTGAGGGAGTTGTGAAATATAATCCGAACAAGAACAACTAAACATCGGAAAACGACACAAACATATATATATATATAGGGCTTGACAAAAGCGCCTGTGAAGAGAACAAAATTTAGCTTGAGTAAATGAAATCCGTTTATAATTGTTATTATTAAGCGACTCTCGCACGATAATTAATGATTTTATGATTTGAATAGATTGTACATAAGCTAGTTTATGATGGGGAATCTAAATGGACCTCTACTGCCACAATTTAAACTAACTAAAGCCATGGTCTATTGTCAGTGATGAAGGATCAAACTGTGAGGTGTTGGCCAGAATAGCCCAGATAAAAGCAGCGATTACACTGCTTAACAAAATCTGGCAAGATAAACGGTTAGCATTATGCACGAAAATCTGATTAATGCGTATTCTTGTTTCAGTCAATATTTCTCTACGCTTGGGAGACATGGACAGTTACAGCTGACCTTCAGCACAGGATACAGATCTGGGAGGCCTTGGGCCTTTTGAAGACCTCTTGGGAACTATCATAAGAAGGAAACTCGCTTGGTACGGTCACATATCGAGATCAAGTCGTCTTGTAAATACGATCCTGCACGGAAAGGTGCAACGCAGACAATGACAGGCAGAGGCCGCTGACAGAGAAGGGTGGTATGGGTTTGTGAGGATATCTTCATGTGTGCCCCAACGACCTCACTGGTTATGGGATGACCTGACCTGGCCTGAAAACCATCGATAAGTTGTACAACAGTGCTAAAACTACCAAGAATGTTCATGAACACACATGCCCCGCCTCTGACAGTGGTGCAAATTTACTTAAGAAGAAATAGACTAATACTGTGCAAGTAATGCAATATATTTTGTAGGCATTGCTGTGTAGAAATGAAGGTGAATTAATGCCTAGTGTAAATTGATTAACATAAGTCCTATCATGCTGACTTGCGACATTTTTGACTGATTGGTAAAATACCCTAAAATTGTTCACGCCTGTATATATATATATATGTATTTGATCTCATCAAGAAAAGTCAGCATGGTTTTACTAAGCGGAGATCGTGCTTAACAAATCTATTAGAATTCAAAATGTTCGATGTTGGATAGCCAGTAGATGTTATTTATCTAGATTTTACCAAGACTCCCGTGAGAAGACCTGGTTCGATGAGAGAAACATACAAGACAAACTGTGGGGAACCATTGAGGACCTGCGACTGACGTGGCACTTCATGGAGGCAGCCCATCTGATGGCATAAAACGAGCATACGAAACGGAACGCAAAGAAGAATAAGAAGATCTAGATTTTGCAAAAGCCTTTGATAGAGTACCTTATAAAAGATTGTTTCGGAAATTGAAATCACATGGTTTAGGTGGAGTAGTTGTCAATTGGATAGAAATTTGGTTAACACACAGAAGGCAGAGAGTAAGCATCAATAAGAAGTACTCTGACTGGTGTGATGTTATAAGTGGAGTGCCTCTGGGATCGGTATTGGGACCAATTTTGTACTTGATATATATAAATGATTTGGATAATGATATCGCATGCTTGATTGCAAAATTTGCGGATGATACAAAATTATGCAGCAGGGTCTCTTCTCTGGCAGAAGTAGATCGATCGAGATCAGATTTAGCTACTATTCAAAAATAGTCTATGAGCTGGCAGATGGCGTTTCGATGTAGACAAATGAACAGTCATTCACATGGGAAGATCAAATATGAAACATAATTACATGATGAGAGTGAACTATATTAGACAGATAGAAAAGAAAGGAACCTAGGTGTTATAATAGATCATACATGAAAGGTGCGGGATCAAGATGCTGAGCAGCGCATGAGCTGCAGTGGTCAGCGACCCATGGCTGACTGCTAGCGTCAGGGCCAGCGAACCATAGCTGCCAAGACACTTCTACACCTCCACGCGGTGATCCTGGATAACAGGCTGCAGCAGGGCAGACTGGCTAAGGAGACGGGATCGAAGAGGGAATGCTAACCCGGTACTCAAAAAATGCTTGCTGAAGTCGCATGTGTTGGACCGAAAGGTGCAAATATCGCAGCCAAGCTGTAAACTACGACACAACGCATTCCGTTCTCTGGACTACATTCTGCTACTTAAGCCCTTTCAGGGTTTGGTAGTGGGAGATTGAGAACGAACGAAGAAGAAGAAGAACAAGAAGAAGAATACATGTAAGGTGCAAGATCAAGTCCAGGTGGCTGTGAAAAAGGCTAATGTAATGCTGGGTATGATTAAAAGAAACATTACACATCGAAGCAAGGAAGTGATAGTCAAACTATATAAATACTCGGTGAGACCTAAATTGTAGTACTGTAATCAGGTGTGGGATTCTTATTACAGAGTGGATTTAGACATGATAGAAAGGATACAAAGAAGAGCTACAAAAATTATCATGGGATTCCAGAATTATAGTTATAAGAAGAGGATTAGAAAAACTGGTCTGCAGTGCCTAGAAAATAGGAGAATTCGAGGTGACTTAATACAGATTTATAAATGAATCAATGGAAAGGATACATTAGACTATAACAAGTTTTGCTAAGTTTACCCGACTACAAGAACTAGAGGGCATAGCTTCAAGTTATTAAAAGGCAGGTCCAGATTGGATATTAGGAAACATTTTTTTCAGTCAGAGAGTGATTGATGCTTGAAATACATTACCACGTGATGTGGTGGATGCAGGGTCAGTTAATGCATTCAAGAATAGATTTAATGATCACAGTCATTTTTTAAAGTGAAATAGACTGGTTGTATACAGACTCTGTAGAGTTTTCTAAACCAGTATAATATTTCGTTAATACAGTAAGAACAAAGAAGAGTAAATTAAATTTAAGAACCAACAAGCAATACCTCTTCCGTTCTTTCCGTGCTTGAGCTCTTGTGTCTGCTTAAATGTTGGTTCTGTTTCGTTAATACAGAAATAACAACAAAAAAGTAAATTAAAAATAAGAACCAAAGTGTGAGGGGAGCCACCAACAGAGACACCAACATGTACGATTGTTGATCACCCAAGCAAACACCAGAATTTATCCCGAGGACTGCCCAGCGTATAATGATCAAAGAGAAGCAGTCTGGCCCTGTGGTGGGAAAAGATCTAAATGCTGTGGGTGACCAGTGAAGATCTGAAACGCTTTCTCCTTTGTGGACCTCGCCGGACTAGAAGTTTAGAATCAGTTGATCGAATAAGAAGAAGAAGAAAAAGAAAAAGAAGAATACGAAGAACTAATAACTCTAACGGTGGTTGTTATGGTGAATGGGATGTTAGTCTCCGAGTTTCTTCTCCAGGATTATTCACCTTTTATTGTTTACGAACATAATCTACTCAGCTCATTCTGCTAAATTAGCGCCAGACGCTTCCGCATCGCCTCTTCGTCTGTTAGTTGGTACTCCCACTGCCAGAAGGTCCTGAGCTGGACATTTCCTGACCATGTATGGTGTATACCAGGTGGTAACAATATAGTTTTCACCTTCCATTCCATTTCCGGCTATGGCAGCACCTGAAAGTCAATTATGTTACTACAACTACAGGAAACTTACCAGACAGTTGAAGAGCTCAGTTCACCTCACACGTCAATGGTTGAATGGGCTGTGAAAGGAAAGAGACGGGAGAGTCGAACAAAAGTTTTACCACGTTGACCAGTTCGATTATCAGATACCTGGATGACCAGACTTAAATCAATAGTTAGCCAAAATGGTGCAGATGGTGCAAGCAATAAACAGAACGGGTTTATATTGGCCTTGTCAATTTTAATGCAGGTTACGAAGATCCATTAAACATTCTATGATAATTATTGAAACAGACAATAAAGTTTATTGAGTGGAAGCTGGATTACGTGGACAAACAAAAAATATTGTGTGATATAATATTTTGTGTTCGTTATTTTCTCAGTCATTCTCTGTCGCTAGTATAGTCTATCTTTTCTGTTGCTGACTTTCTTCTATGACATGTTGTTAAACTATCCAGTTTCTTCTCACAGTCATTCTCTGTCGCTAGTATAGTCTATCTCTTCTGTTGTTGACTTTCTTCTATGCCATGTTGTTAAACTATCCAGTTTCTTCTCACTTAGTCCTTCTCTGTCGCTAGTATAGTCTATCTCTTCTGTTGTTGACTTTCTTATATACCATGTTGTTAAACTATCCAGTTTCTATACTAAGAGGCTGCAGAATTCAGTATATTCCCGCCTTAACGACGAATCAAAGGCGCTATACGAGAACTACCAAGCTCTATCTGATGAAACCATCCAGACAGGGGGAGACCTACTACATGCCATATCAGAGTCAAAAACAGAAAAATGGCGTCACTTGATGGAAGACCTTGATATGAAACAAAACAGTAGACTCGTCTGGAAACTTATTAAAAACTTAAGTAATGATCCAGCTAGCGATGCTGCTGGCATAACACATGTCACTCCCAATCAAATAGCTCACCAATTACTGCTGAACGGGAAAACCACTAAAAAATCAGAGCAGCCCAATATCCAGCGAGATTGTAAACAGGAGAATGACATATTGGGGATACCTTTTTCCTTGCAAGAACTAAAAGATGTAATACATCAAATGAAAAACAACAAAGCAGCTGGCCCAGGTGCCTTGAGAACAGAGCAAATGAAAAACTTTGGACCAGAAACCATCACATGGCTGCTGAAGCTTTTTCAACACACGCATCAGTTCTATGCAAACTCCTAAAATCTGGAGAAAATCCCAAATGGTTGCTCTGCTAAAACCAGGAAAAACTCCGTCAGAACCAAAGAACTTCCGACCGGTTTCACTACTGTGTCATCTGTATAAAGTCTTTGGAAGAATGATCAAGAACCGTGTCGCCCCCCTCATAGACAAGAAACTCATCAAGGAGCAAGCTGGCTTCAGGCCTGGAAGATCACGTTGCGGTCAGATTATTAACTTGACCCAACTGATCGAGGACGGGTACGAACGTGAACAGATCACAGGAGTAACTTCTATTGACTTGAGCGCAGCGTATGCCACCATAAACCACCGGAAATTGTTTGCTGAGCTATACTCCATGACAAATGATTGGCGTCTGACAAACCTCATTAAATGTATCCTGCAGAATAGGAGATTCTCCGTCACTTTGGGAGGAAGTCGGAGGAGGGAGAGGGAGAGTGGGGGGGGGGGGGGGGCTGGGGGAGTCGATGGCGAAACCAAAAAAATAGGCTGGCACAAGGAAGTGTCCTGACATCTATTCTGTATAATATATACACCAACAATCAACTTATAGATACAGAGGTGACAAAATTTATATATGCTGATGATACAGCAGTAGATGCCCAAGGAACAGGCTTCGAAGAAGTCGAACACAAACTAACAAACGCGACTGATACCCTTGCTCTATTATACCAAAAATATCACCTCAAACCAAACCCCAGCAAAACTCATGTATGTGCCTACCATCTCAGAAATAAAGAGGCAAACAGAAAGTTACAGATCAAATGGCAAGGACAGGATCTAGAACACAGCACCGCACCCAAATACTTGGGAGTAAAGTTGGACCACGCTGTCCTATGCTGTACATTGTCAGGTGACAAAACAGAAAATACATGTAAGAAATAGTATCATACGAAAACTGACTGGTACAACTTGGGGAGCAAAGCCAGATGTCCTCAGAACATCAGCACTCGCTCTGTGTTTCTCTGTAGCTGATTACGCCGCACCAGTCTGGAAGAACTCTGCACATGTCAAACATATAGATACAGCAATAAATGAGAAAGGCCGTATAGTTACTGGATGCCTAAAAGCTACACCAACCGAAAAAATACACCCCATAATCGACATAGCACCACCAGAGATTCGAAGAACTGTTGCGTTAGAGATAGAAAGACAGAAACAGGTAAATGACCCACGTCATTATATGTTCGGATCAGGTGCAGCCCGCAAGACTAAAGTCAAGATGAAGTTTCTTACAGTCAACCCAGCCCCTACAGACTAGTCCAGGAAATCGACGCATTGAAAGTTGGAAACAGCTGACACAGGTGCCCTTGATCGAGTTACGGGAGGAACCTGCGCCTTGACATTTCCTGCCCTACGCAACATGGAAGTCACTAAATAGACTTCGAACTGGTGTATCATGATGCAGGAAAAACCTTAAAAGATGGGGATACAGGGATGATGAAACATGCGAACATGGAGTAACACAAGACCAGGACCATCTGATGATTTGCCCAAACCTTCCGGAGACTTGTAGCATGAATGACCTGCTGAGTGCCAGTGACAGGGCAATCCACGAGGCTGAATACTGGAAGAATAATGTGTGACGAGGTGCCTAGGACACGGAAAGTAAGTAAGTATCCAGTTTTTTTTCTCTATGTAATTCTCTGTCGATAGTACTGTCTATCACTTCTGTTGTTGACTTTTTTCTATGCCATGTTGTTAAACTGTCCAGTTTGAGGCGTGAAAGTAGTGGTTAAAATTCTGATTAATCTCCATGAGTAAGTAAAGAGCAGCAAAGATGGCGACATAACTGGCTGCGGGTTTACATCGCTCTTCTGTTTTAGTTCATTATAGATGCTACTAGACCATGGATTTGCTGGGAATTCACACTAGTCGACGACTTTCACTTGTGTTCACGGAAGGGTGTTGTTTTTTCCATTTGGACTGGTTAATTCGTTGGTTTTGTGTGTTTTCTTCCGTCCGATTATCCTGGAATGTACAACGGCTATATGAATAGCACTACGCTTGAATATGTGTCATATTTCACGGTCTAGTTCACACAGCTGAACTTCACGAGATTGGCGGCGCCCTTCGCCCTAGCTGAAGACAGGTCAGCTTTGTTGTATACAATTTAGACACTACTATAATGAACTGCCACCTGGAAAGAGATGGGCTCCGTTAGGTGTGTAGCGGCCCAAGACACACCGTTGTTGTATGGTGGGAGTTGGTACTACAAACTGCAATAACGGTGCCTCAACGACCTTCTAGGTTATGGGACTGATGATGGTGATGATAATGGTGATGAAATGTTATTTTAGCTTTTAACCGTCATTACTGTTGCACTTTCGTTTTATTTTTACCACTAAATCTAACAAAGTTCATGGGTCAAAGGACAAAAGGCGAGTAGGTCAAACGAGACAGGGCAATTCAATATCATAATATGGAATAGAATGAGGAAATGAATCGATAATATGTACTAGCAATAGCATAAGACAAAGATAGAAGATACTGGACAGCTCAAGATAATGGCATGGAAGAAAATCAACAACAGAAGTGAATAACAGTACTACAGACACCTCACTTCTTTTCTTACGCTCTCCTGCCCACCTTATTTGACCGCACCCTTCATTTACAGTCAAGCATCCGACCCAACCAGTATTATCAGATTAGACCATTTTTTCCTTATATGTTGATTTGTTAGTTCAGTATTGTTGTTATTTGGTGTCCCTGATGAAGGCCTATTGGTCGTAAAGTAGGTTGTGTTTGTGTTCTCCTCTCGGTGCGGTATATCTTCTTTTTCTTCTTCTTCTTCGTTCGTTCTCAATCTCCCGCTACAAAACCCTGAAAGTAGCAGAATGTAGTCCAGAGAACGGAATGCGTTGTGTTGTAGTTTACAGCTTGGCTGCGATATTTGCACCTTTCGGTCCAAAACATCCGACTTCAGCAAGCATTTTTTGAGTACCGGGTTAGCATTCCCTCTTCGATCCCGTCTCCTTAGCCAGTCTGCCCTACTGCAGCCTGTTATCCAGGATCACCGCGTGGAGGTGCAGAAGGGTCTTTGCGAGAAAAGAAAAAGGCATGGAAGCAATACCTAGGGGCTAGGAATACAGAAGAACAAACAAAGAAATATAAAGAATATGTAAATTTTAGAACAGAAGCAAAGAAGACTGTGCTCAAGGCCAAACAGAAATCCTGGGAAGAATTACGAGAGAAACTGGAAAATAATGCTGGAGAAAACCAGAAACTGTTCTACGAGACCTTAAAGAACATGAGGAAGGAAAATGAATGCCCCCTGAAATTTGTTAAAGATAAACAAGGTAGCTGTTGACTGCCCCAGAAGAGGTAATGCACAGATGGAAAGAATATTTCTCAGATCTCCTTGGAGTGGAGGAAAACCAAGCTCTGGAAGTAACAGTCCCAATTCAAGAAGAGGGAACCATGGAGGGAAACGATAATATCACAATGGAAGAACTAAAGGCAGCATTGGAGAAAATTAAGATTGGTAAAGCAGCAGGACATGATGGTATAACACAAGAAATGGTTAAATACATGGGAGCGGCAGGAGAGATGCTATTCATGAAGATTCTCAAGGCAGCTTGGCGCCACAAGAAGATACCAAGAGACTGGGAGGTTGCAATAATAATACCAATATTTAAAAAGGGCGACAATCGATAATGTGAAAATCACAGAGGTATTTCCCTTCTTAGTGTCCCCGGGAAAGTCTACTCTAGGATTCTAGAACAGCGATTAAGAGGTCTAGCAGAGCCAAATATGGATGAAACTCAATGTGGGTTTAGGGCAAACAGAAGTACTCAAGACCTTATCTTTACACTCAGACAGCTAAGTGAAAAGGCTCTTGAATATGATAAAGAGATGCATCTCTCCTTTTTGGATTTGGAGAAAGCATTTGATAAAGTTCCTTGGGACAAACTCTGGGAGTGACTGACAAGGGAGAACATCCCAGGACCACTGATCTCTGCCATACAGAGTTTCTATAAAACATGCAGAAATAATGTGCGGACATCAAATCAAAAGTCAGGAGAGTTCAAGACCACTAGCGGAGTAAGACGGGGACATTCTATCACCGTACCTTTTCATACTCCTCATGGATGAAGTCATCAAAGCCTGCAAGGAACGGACACAAAAGTATGAAGTAGGGTACTGGAAGAAGAGACCAAGTTACATATCGGAACTAGCATTTGCAGACGACGTGGCCCTGATCACGAAAACCGAAGCACATCTCCAGATCAACTTGCAGGTCTGGGAAGAAGAGTTGAAGAATAGAGGAATGCACATCAGCAACTCCAAAACAAAAACCATGGTGATCGCCAGATATGCAAAAAGATATCAGATAACCCTGGGAACACGAGCACTAGAGCAGGTCAGCAACTTTAAATATCTAGGAGTGGTAATAGACAGCAGGGCAGGAATCAAAGAGGAGTTAACTGCACGAAGGGCAGCAGCAGGTAGACTGTTCCATGCAATAAACAGAGGTTTCCTTAGTAGAAGAGAAATAAGCAGAAAAACAAATATGGATGTATACTGCTCGACCTATGTGCCTGTCCTGACATATGGATGTGAGTCATGGGCAATGACTACAGCCCAAAAAAAGGCAATTACAAACTTCAGAAATGAGATACCTAAGAAAGGCGGTTCAGGTGACGAAAAGGGACAAGATCCGTAACCAGACAATACGTAGCAATCTTGAAGTTCAACCCCTGCAGACACGAGTGGAGCAGTCCCAACTACAGTGGTTTGGCCATGTCTGTAGAATGGAAGAAGATCGGATACCAAAGCGGTCATGGGAGATCAAAAGTCAAGGACGCAGACTCCGAGGACGTCCCAAAGTACGTTGGGAAGACAACATACGACAGTCCCTAAGTGATAGAGGGCTGGATTGGAAAGAGGCCAGGAAAAAGACGGCGGATAGAGCAGTGTGGCGTTCTCTTTGGCAAACCTCTACACCTCACGGTAGAAGAGGAGCGACTAAGTGAGTAAGTGAAGTGTTAGCATTCCCTCTTCGATCCCTTCTCCTTAGCCAGTCTGCCCTGCTGCAGCCTGTTATCCAGGATCACCGCGTGGAGGTGACGAAGGATCTTGGCAGCTATGGTTTGCTGGCGCTGACGCTAGCAGTCAGCTATGGGTCGCTGACCACTGCAGCTCATGCGCTGCTCAGCATCCTGATCCCCTATGTGCATTCAATCTATTCTTGAATGCATTAACTGACCCCGCCCCCACTTTTTGCTGTGGCAATGCAATGTATTCCAAGCATTTACCACTGTCTGACTAAAAGAATATTTCCTAAATTCGAATCTGGACATCCCTTTATGTATTTTGTAACAGTGTTCTCTTATTCTGGTAGTTAACCAATTTTCTATCCATTTGATAACTTCCTCTTATTCCATGTGATTTCAACTTCCTAAACAATCTTTGATGAGGCACTATATTAAAGGCCTTCGCAAAATCTAGATAAATAACATCCACTGGCTCCCCTCCATCTATTATTTTTGGAAACCCTCTCTATGATTTTTAATAGATTTGTTAAGCACAATAGTCCTTAAGTTGGTTGATGGCATATATACCGCTGCGTGATAGAAGGCGAATGAGAGAGAGAGAGAGAGAGAGAGAGAGAGAGAGAGAGAGAGATTCTACATTTTATTTCATAATTACATCAATGTTGTATTAATAAGCATTACCACATTTCTAGACAAACATAACTTGTATCGAACTTGATGGGATATGCAAATATGACTCAGATTGCTGTAACACCAAAGCTGTAGCCTGCCGGAAAATATTTCTTTCAAATGAGAACGAAAATGTCGGGTACATTAGTAAATGTCAGGCACCTCACAGGCAGCCATAATGCAGGTACGAATATATTTATTGTCAGACATTATGTAGATACGAACATATTTATTGTCAGACATGATGTAGATACGAACATATTTACTGTCAGACATGATGTAGATACGAACATATTTAT
This sequence comes from Ariolimax columbianus, assembly GCA_036924085.1. NCBI lineage: Eukaryota > Metazoa > Mollusca > Gastropoda > Stylommatophora > Arionidae > Ariolimax > Ariolimax columbianus. The sequence goes on from JAVGWX010000012.1 coordinate 47,929,169, forward strand.
TGTCAGACATAATGTAGATACGAATATATTTATTGTCAGACATGATGTAGATACGAACATATGTATTGTCAGACATGATGTAGATACGAACATATTTATTGTCAGACATGATGTAGATACGAACATATTTATTGTCTAACAAACATGATCTAGGTACGAAAAGATTTATTACCGAACATGATGTAAGTACGAATAGATTTATGGTCAAACAAACATTAACTAGGTACAAATTTACTTTTGGTGAAATAAACATGATCTAGGTACAAATTTATTTATTGTCTTTACAAACATGATCTAGGTACAAATTTATTTATTGTCTGACAAACATGATCTAGGTACAAATGATTTTTATTTATATCAAACATAATCTGGGTACGAATAGATTTATTGTCAAACATGATCTAGATACGAATATATTTATTGTCAAACAAACATGGTCTAAATACAAATAGAGTTATTGTCAAAAATGATCTAGGTACGAAAAGATTTATTGTCAAAAAAATATAATATAGGTACGAAAAGATCAATTAGGAAAAAAAACATGATCTAGGTACGAATAAATTTGTTATCAAACAAACATGATCTAGGTACGAATAGATTTATTGTCAAATAAACATGATCTAGGCACGAATATATTTATTGTCTGACAAACATGATCTAGGTAGAAATATATTTATTGTCTTGTCTGACAAACATGATCTAGGTAGAAATATATTTATTGTCTGACAAACATGATCTAGGTAGAAATATATTCATTGTCTGACAAACATGATCTAGGGACAAATGTATTTATTGTCAAACAAACATGTTCTAGGTAGAAATATATTCATTGTCTGACAAACATGATCTAGGGACAAATGTATTTATTGTCTGACAAACATGATATAGGTAGAAATGTATTTATTGTTATTAAGTGACAGTCATTTTATGAATAACATTTCTACAAAAGTGCATCCAATAAATTGTGCGAGTCTTATCTTTAGACATAGTCCCATGCCTGGCAACACACCTTTTCCACCTGTCCATTAGGTTGTGGATGTGTGTCCACCTGTTCATTAGGTTGTGGATGTGTGTCCACCTGTCCACTAGGTTGTGGATGTTTGTCCACCTGTCCACTAGGTTGTGGATATTTGTCCCCATGTCCACTAGATTGTGGATGTTTGTCCACCTGTCCACTAGACTGTGGATGTTTGTCCAACTGTCCACTAGACTGGATGTTTGTCCACCTGTCCATTAGACTGTTGATGTTTGTCCACCTGTCCACAAGACTGTTGATGTTTGTCCACCTGTCCACTAGACTGTTGATGTGTATCTACCTGTACACTAGACTATGGACGTTTGTCCACCTGTCCCCTAGACTGTGGATGTTTGTCCACCTGTCCCCTAGACTGTGGATGTTTGTCCACCTGTCCACTAGACTGTGGATGTTTGTCCACCTGTCCACTAGACTGTGCATGTTTGTCCACCTGTCCACTAGACTGTGAATGTTTGTCCACCTGTCCACTAGATTGTGAATGTGTGTTCACCTGTTCACTAGATTGGGGATGCCTTCTAGAAAAAAAGTCTTTTGCTGTGACCTATAACTAATTTTGTTCTGCCTTCCAATACCAAGATGTCAGCTGGCTTAGGACCCATCTGCTTCCCACTTTCCTGTAACTGAGGTCACCATAGACAATTTTGTGCACAACGCCGTGACTCATGTTGAAATGTGTGGCTATTTCGTCAATAGTTGCCACTGGCTAGCTGGTCGAGCTGCTGTTCCACTGTGTCAGTAGCAGCGCTTGCTGGTGTCCATGGTCGCTTTTCGCAATGAGTGCAGTCTTATGTTTTGAAATCTTTGTACCCATTGACACGTTATAATTTCAGTAATCAAGTTCTGGACGTCAGAATCAAACGACGTCCACGTATCAGATTGTTGATGCTTGCGAACAGGAAGAAACCAGTATGGGACAAGTCTGGTGAGTGTCGTGCATGGGGCATGAATTCATACCCACACATGTTTCTGACGTCCAGGACTTATTTACTGAACTGGACTGGTTTGTTCCGGACACAGATGGAAGAGTTCTACTATCAGGAAGGAGATGAATAGATGGGAGAAATACGAGTATATCGCCTTGCAAGATAATACATAAGGACTCAAGTTCAGACCATTTTCCAGTCCATTTTCTTGACTCTTGTTTACTAAAGTGAAAAACTTGTTCGACCATCCCTCGTAATCTATATCGTTAAGATGCATTGTCTCAGAACATGGCGTTCCAATTGGTCACATGTCTTCTTTTTGTTGTTGTTATTGTTGTTGTTGTTATTGTTGTTGTTGTTCTTCTTCTTCTGTTTCGTTCGCTTTCAGACGTCAATATAAATATATATATTTTTTTAAACAGTGGTTAACCTGAGGCTGTTGATGTCTCCATTAAGCTTCTCCTGAAATGGTATTTGGGATGACCACGTGTGCTTTCTTTGTTTCTCCTATGTCGGACACCTTGGTATCGTTCAGCATTCATGTTATCACATTCCAGTTCTTTCCCCTTAGTTTGTTGAATGTTATCACATTTCAGTTCTTTCCCCTTAGTTTGTTGAATGTTATCACATTCCAGTGCGTTCCTTCACCTTAGTTTGTTGAATGTTATCACATTCCAGTGCGTTCCTTCCCCTTAGTTTGTTGAATGTTATCACATTCCAGTGCGTTCCTTCACCTTAGTTTGTTGAATGTTATCACATTCCAGTGCGTTCCTTCACCTTAGTTTGTTGAATGGATTGTATCTAAATATATTGTGGCCTGCATTGGTTCTTTTTTTTTTTGGTTTTTTTTTTTTGCGTTCGCCTTATTTCTCTAATTCCCAAAGCAGTGTGCGTTGAACTGTGGTTTTTATTTTGCGCCTGTCGGCCCAGTGCATCTGACTTCAGCATGCATTTTATATAAAGACCTGCTTCCTCCTGCATTTTCTAAGGGTTTGCTTCCCCTGGGTAACGGTCTGTACTGTGTTGGGGATCGAACCCAGCACCTTCTGGTTGTGAGCCGTGTCACTCAACCACCAGCCCACACCGTCCGCGCACTGATTCTAAAGACTGCCACTCTTTCACCTCTGTTAAACTGATAATACCATCCTCAACATTGGCGTCTCAGTCTCTATAGACCATGCGCGTGGCGTCCTGCCATTTGTCCAATTCTGTCTCCTGTATTTCGACACAATCTGAAATGACTGTAAAGGCCGATCGCAAGTGACAAACTCTGCCGTAAATCATTCAACCATGATGAGGGGCATAGCTTTTAGAGCAAGGTGATGTAAATGTAACAGGGATCAAGATGCTGAGCAGCGAATGAGCTGCAATGGTCAGCGACCCATAGCTGACTGCTAGCGTCAGGGCCAGCGAACCAGAGCTCCCAAGACCCTTCTACACCTCCACGCGGTGATCCTGGATAACAGGCTGCAGCAGGGCAGACTGGCTAAGGAGAAGGGATCGAAGAGGGAATGCTAACCCAGTACTCAAAAAATGCTTGCTGAAGTCGGATGTGTTGGACAGAAAGGTGCAAATATCGCAGTCGAGCTGTAAACTACAACACAACGCATTCCGTTCTCTGAACTACATTCTGCTACTTAAGCCCTTTCAGTGTTTGTAGTGGGAGATTGAGAACGAACCAAGAAGAAGAAGAAGTAAATGTAACTGGTTGCATACAGACTCGATCTTGGGATAGTCCACTACCTCAAAAACAGAACATGCAGAGTTCAAGTACAAGGGTAGATGAGCAAAAAGGTGACACTTGAGCAGGGAGTACCCCAAGGGGAAGTACTGTCACCCACACTCTTCCTGGTGTATATAAATGACATTACAGAGAATATACCAAGAAGAGTCCATAGCTCAATGTTTGCAGACGATCTGGCTATGTGGTCCTCTGAAAAGAATCTCACCATAGCAAGAAATCGGATGCAGCAGGCCCTAACATCGCTGGAAGAGTGGGCGAACTCATGGCTGGACAAAATAAACGAGGAGAAAACCACATGCACAATATTCTCGCTTTCAATCAAACCCTAAAATACCAAATTAAGTTTAAATGGCAAATTCCTGCAGCCAAACGAAACCCAAACTATCTGGGAGTCACATTTGATCGGCGCATGACATGGAAAAGTCAGATCGAGAGAAACCGAATGAGAGCCAGAGAACGAATGGCAATCATGAGGAAACTTGCTGGCACAAGCTGGGGAGCAGACGAAAGCATACTAAAGAAACTGGACTGGAAGAGTGAGACCAGTTCTCGAGTATGGCATTGCGGCATGGACAACAGCAGCAAAGGCGAACTTCGATAAAGTTAGCAAATTTCAAAACCAAGCCCTGAAAGTTATAACAGGAGGCATGAAGTCAACTGCAATTGTAGAACTTGAAAAGATTACAAAACTGCAATCCATGACCGAAAGAAGAGACTGCAGAGCCCAGCTGCAGTCAGAGAAACTCCGAAGACTGACTGACCATCCAATGCACCAGAGACTAAACAATTTGGGAAATGGGAAACTAAAGCGGAGAAACTTTGCAGAAATAGCCAAAGCAAAGATGCACGAAGATCCCATAAACGCACTAACAACACCAAAGCCCTTCACTAGTGTACGAAAACCTACCCAGAGGCAGGATATATTTCCATAGGTGGTAGAAAATATACCAGGTACTGGAAACAAAAACTGCCAGACTGAAAAAGAAAGGAGAGATACTACCCTAAGCTTTATATCGGAAAACTACCCAAGCATGGACTGGACCCATGCATACACCGACGGTTCTGTAACAAACACTACACAGAACGGAGGGGTAGGAGCATTCCTGAACCTACCAAATGGCAGAAAAATAACACTGTCATTCGCTACTGATAAGTACACAAGCAATTTCAGAGCGGAGGCAGAGGCACTGAGGGCGGCAGTGGAAGAAATGGTGACACATAAAGAAAATGAAAGCCATACAGTCCTGCTTACAGATGCTCTGGCCGTAGTCACAGCGCTAAAAAGCCAGAAAAACATTGAGCTTAATGACTTAAGAGCAGTACTCTGTCAACTGTGCCAGCAGTCCGCACCAAAAAGGGTAGTGGTACAGTGGGTCCCATCACACTGCAACATCCAAGGCAACGAGGAGGCAGACAGACTGGCAAAAGAAGGTGCAAGACTACCACAAACAGATACTAGTATGACGTACGAAGAGTCAAAACGGCTAATTAAAGCCAGATACATGACCAAATGGGAAACCGAACATTCAGGTTACACCAAAAACGATGCCTATTACCAGTTGAACAGAAGAGAGCAGGTCGTTGTCTTCAGACTTCGCACTGGCCACAATAGACTGAGGTACCACCTATTCAACAAATTGGAAGATAGGTGGTACCGACGAATGCCCGTGCGGTACCGGTAAAATGACCGCTGAGCATCTGCTGCAGAACTGCCCGACATACGAAGATCAGAGAGAGCAGATGTGGCCATCACCAGTGGAACTGCAAGACAAGCTCTATGGCAGTGTCGACAGCCTCAGGATGACCGCCGCTTTTTTCGAAAAAATAATGGTTAATGTCTGACTGCGTACAAAGAAGAAGAAGAAAAAGAAGAAGTATACAGACTCTATCTTGGGATAGTCTCTCGCCGCCGCGATTGACTCTCATCCAGTATTCGTACAGCGATTTCAGTCCTGCCAGACGGAGCGATAGCGCGGGATTGCCGAAAACGCTCGCCCGCCTCTCCCCGGCCATGTAGCGGGACGAAATTTGTGGTGTTACTGTGGCCCGTATCGACAAACTTTGACAGTCAGTGGTGCTTTTTCGAAGGCTTATGGCAGACCTCGACAGTTCGTCTCGCTGGTGGTCAGACTCTCGCAAAGAGCTTGTGACCGACAAGAGAAGGGCAGGCCGGGAGGCACAAAAAAATCGTCTGCAGTCCCTGTGAAATTCTTCGCCGGGGCCGTTGGGATCCGTTCTGCACAGAGCGCTGCCATCCCTCCCCGAGCGAGCCCGGTCGGTCGGTCGTCTGGTATTTGACTCAACACGCCAACACTGTAAAATGACTGACAGACTGAGAGCACTCTCGTTGGGTCTAATAGGGAACGTGTGCTGGTATTAGACCAACGGAAGACAGGTCAGTTGAACTATCCTAATGAAAGAGCGTCTGCTACGGTAACCCTGCTTAACCCTACAGAAATCGCAGGTTCCAGACACTTGGTCATTGACTGACTAAAAAGCCCTCTATTGATTCGTTGGGTCTAATAGTGAACTGGTGCTGGTATTAGACCCTCGGAAGACAGGTCAGTTTTACCCTACTAATGACAGGGCGTTGCTACGGTAGTCTTGCTCAACTTGAGAGGAATCGCAAATCGCAGACATTTGGTCCACGTGCTAGGCTGATAAGCCAACGGCGCGAGGCTACCATAGGAGGGATTACGGCCGAACGCCTCTAAGCCGGAATCCGGCCCTAAATCTCAGCACCACTGCCATGGGAGGCTACGATAGGGTTGGCACCTGGGGCTCGTGTCCCAGCCCGACCCGGTCGAGCCGCAGAAAGAGGTCTCTGCCGGCAGCCGATCAAAGCGGGCGGGAAGCTGCCCGATATTCACCCCATACGGCGATGAGGTGTGAAACCACTAGTAGAAGACTTATTTCTCGGTCGGGGTGTCGTAAGCAGTAGAGCAGCCATCTCACTGTGAACTGTTGAGACGCAACCCTTGATCATGAGATATGTCCGCACACCAGGCGAACAACATCTCCGTGCCATTACCAGGCTTGTCCCCTGGTTAAATGCACTCATTCGAGAGGAATCGCAGGTCGCTGACATTTGGTCCACGTGCTTGGCTGATAAGCCAATGGTACGAAGCTACCACCTGAGGGACTACGGCCGAACGCCTCTAAGCCAGAATCCCGCCCTAAATCTCAGCACCGCTGTGATGGGAGGCCACGATATGGTTGGGACCTGGGGCTCGTGTCTCAGCCCGGCCCGGTCGAGTTACAGAAATGCACCTGGCCAAATGCACTCCTGCCTCGCTCTTTACCTCTGTCTGCTATCAGCCATCCCAATGGACGCAGAAGAGATGCAATCCAGCGGACATTGCACCTCTGCCCTATTGTGACAACGTCCCAGGTGGCGGGGAAGGCTAGGCGTGCCATCACTGCAGATGAGCCGAGAAAATAAAGGGTGCAAAGAGATACCTCACTCACATACATATGCTACGCTTCTGGCAGAACGTGACGATCCTGAGACACAGTCACACTGGACTGCCTCTCTTCCGGGATAGTACAAACTAGTACATAGTCTATCATATCATATCATATTGCCAAACGCTATAGACACGAGTGGGGAAGACTCGATAGTCCTGCAAGACAACTTCCCTAAGAGAGACAACTCTGGCCAAAAACAACTGCTGCCTTGCAGATAGGCTGAGGACAGCCAAAGGCTAAGGAGGGCATCCCTACAGAAACGCCTGTTCAAATCGGATGCACTGAGCCACAGGCTTAACAAAATAAAACAGTGCAAAGTAAATATCGCTGTAAACAGCGTATGATGAAGAAGAAGTATACAGACTCTGCAGGGACTTCTAAACCAGTATAAAGACGTTAAATTAAGTTAAGTTTAAGTTAAGTGTGGCTTGCCAGGTTTTTCCCCTCACCCGATTTGTTCAATCGTTCCGTTTTTCTGCAGCCAGATGCACTCTACGAGCCACCATGGACCTTACAACTGACTGCCCCCAAACGGTTCGATCCTGAAATATCATTTCCCAGATTTCGGATGTGATTTTGCATGATGTCATGTATCTCTTGTATACGTCCTTGAATCGCAGCGTGGGCGACCAACTCTTCTTTCTGCAGTGGCCAGTTATCCACAGAGGATATCCTTTGGCAACCTTTCACCGTTCATGCCTTTTGATCTGGTTATATGCATCATTTGGTTCTTCACCCGAGTGCTCTGTTGCCCACTTGTTCTTGTATCTTGACTTAATGTTTTTATACTGGTCTAGAAGACTCTGCAGAGTCAGTAAACAACCAGTTTCTTTTACATTTCCTTTCTCTAATGGATATGTGCATCCAATCTATTCTTAAAGGCATTTATTGTCCCAGCCTCCACTACTTCCTGTGGCAATGCATTACAAGCATTCACCACTCTCTGACTAAAAAAAGAAGGATTTCCTAATATCTAATCTGGACCTTTCTATAGTTAATTTGAAGCTATGCCCTCTTATTCTTGTAGATGGTTGTTTTTTTGAAAAAAACTTGTTATAGTCTAATTTATCCATTAATTTGATTATCTTAGAACCTGTATTAAGTTACCTCATAACTGGAATTCCACTATCAGCTTTGTCGATCTTTTTTGTATTCTTTCCAGCATGTTTATATTCCATCTACGATAAAGACTCCACACCTGTACACAGTACTCCAATCTAGGTCCAAATAATGCTTTATACAGTTTGACTATCACTTCCTTTCTCCTATTACTCATATTGCTCATATTACTTTTTATCATACCTAACATTGCATTTACCATTTTCCCTGCTACCTGGACTTGCTCACTCACTTTACCTGTATGATCTATTATAACCCTTAGGTCCCTTTCCTTTTCTATTATTCAAATATTTTAATAATATAATATCTACTTCTGGTAAACGTCTTGGTATCTTCATCATTTATATCTTAAGCAGCTGTCCACCTTCCCTTGACAATCTGCCAGCCTGTTCATTGACCCGAATGTTGTAAGGAAAAGGAATCCAATCTATCTTAATTCTCTTGAACAGGCGAGATAGTATCCAGAGTATTACTCTTAATTTCAGCGAGAAGCCGCAATGATCCGATAGAATCCCGCGTATCTCTGGCCTTGTGAAATCAGAAGAGTCTGTCAGCATAATCATTGTCCCGATTGTTGCACTAAGGAGATATCCACAGTATCACAACTCTCTTGAACAGGTGAGATAGTTTGCAGAGTATTACTCTTAGTTCCTTTGGGTCTGTATTATTTTGGCTTCTCATTGCTGCAACTGAGATTCACAAGAGAGTTCGACAAGGCTGCATACTTTCACCTTATTTACTTAACATGTCCGCAGAAAACACCATGCGAAAGGTAAAAACATGTGAAAAATAACAATTTTTTCTTTATTCCATTTTTTGTACCTAATTTGCTAAATTTTTTCACTGTTTGATATAAAATTAAAATTTTGTTCCCCCTTTTGCTACCCCTAAAATGTTGCCGTCTTAGCCTAATGGTAGAAACGACCCTCATTTCAGACCTAGTTATCCTAACACTATCCAGATCACGGTGTGAAAGGTTAGAGCGCATCTTGGGTAAAATAGTGTGGCATGATCAGTGTTGCACTAGATATTCCCCGATTATAAAGATGAGTTGCATATTATAAAGGATTCTGCATGGGCTATGGGTGAAGTTTCCGTTTCACAATCCCAGCGCACCCGGTTCAAATCATGTTCGTGTCCAGTTTGGTAGACATTGGTTTTTTGTCCGCTCCTCCACGTAAGGAAAGTAATGGCAAACTACCGTACTGCACACTTGCCGAGAAACTTATAACAGCTAAATAGGTTGGTGGTTCAACGTTCTGCGAAAGACATGTTACTTACTTTTTGTTTGCATGCTGGGAACTCTGTATGTGACATGCAGACATAAATTTACACAGGTCAAAGCCTACACGCATGTTGCTGTAGACCAGGGGAATCCAAATTAAGAGGGATGTCATGAATGGCACATGCAGAAAGAACGATTCGATGGGTAACTACAGTCGATGCGATAGTCAAGTGAGAAGATTGGATGGGTAACTACAGTCGATGCGATAGTCAAGTGAGAAGATTGGATGGGTAACTACAGTCGATGCGATAGTCAAGTGAGAAGATTGGATGGGTAACTACAGTCGATGCGATAGTCAAGTGAGAAGATTGGATGGGTAACCAAAGTCGATGCGATAGTCAAGTGAGAAGATTGGATGGGTAACCACAGTCGATGCGATAGTCAAGTGAGAAGATTGGATGGGTAACTACAGTCGATGCGATAGTCAAGTGAGAAGATTGGATGGGTAACCACAGTCGATGCGATAGTCAAGTGAGAAGATTGGATGGGTAACCACAGTCGATGCGATAGTCAAGTGAGAAGATTGGATGGGTAACTACAGTCGATGCGATAGTCAAGTGTGAAGATTGGATGGGTAACTACAGTCGATGCGATAGTCAAGTGAGAAGATTGGATGGGTAACTACAGTCGATGCGATAGTCAAGTGAGAAGATTGGATGGGTAACCACAGTCGATGCGATAGTCAAGTGAGAAGATTGGATGGGTAACCACATTCGATGCGATAGTCAAGTGAGAAGATTGGATGGGTAACTACAGTCGATGCGATAGTCAAGTGAGAAGATTGGATGGGTAACCAAAGTCGATGCGATAGTCAAGTGAGAAGATTGGATGGGTAACCACAGTCGATGCGATAGTCAAGTGAGAAGATTGGATGGGTAACTACAGTCGATGCGATAGTCAAGTGAGAAGATTGGATGGGTAACCACAGTCGATGCGATAGTCAAGTGAGAAGATTGGATAGGTAACCACAGTCGATGCGATAGTCAAGTGAGAAGATTGGATGGGTAACTACAGTCGATGCGATAGTCAAGTGAGAAGATTGGATGGGTAACTACAGTCGATGCGATAGTCAAGTGAGAAGATTGGATGGGTAACCACAGTCGATGCGATAGTCAAGTGAGAAGATTGGATGGGTAACCACAGTCGATGCGATAGTCAAGTGAGAAGATTGGATGGGTAACTACAGTCGATGCGATAGTCAAGTGAGAAGATTGGATGGGTAACTACAGTCGATGCGATAGTCAAGTGAGAAGATTGGATGGGTAACTACAGTCGATGCGATAGTCAAGTGAGAAGATTGGATGGGTAACCACAGTCGATGCGATAGTCAAGTGAGAAGATTGGATGGGTAACTACAGTCGATGCGATAGTCAAGTGAGAAGATTGGATGGGTAACTACAGTCGATGCGATAGTCAAGTGAGAAGATTGGATGGGTAACCACAGTCGATGCGATAGTCAAGTGAGAAGATTGGATGGGTAACCACAGTCGATGCGATAGTCAAGTGAGAAGATTGGATGGGTAACTACAGTCGATGCGATAGTCAAGTGAGAAGATTGGATGGGTAACTACAGTCGATGCGATAGTCAAGTGAGAAGATTGGATGGGTAACCACAGTCGATGCGATAGTCAAGTGAGAAGATTGGATGGGTAACCACAGTCGATGCGATAGTCAAGTGAGAAGATTGGATGGGTAACTACAGTCGATGCGATAGTCAAGTGAGAAGATTGGATGGGTAACTACAGTCGATGCGATAGTCAAGTGAGAAGATTGGATGGTTAACTAGTCGATGTGATAGTCAAGTGAGAAGATTGGCTCCACACTGGTGACAGAATTAGATTACCACAAAGTCAAAATAACCCTAGGCAGGGAGCACAGAGAGTGGTGCAATGAGAAAGCAGAGCTTGAGGTTAACCGGCTGATAAGTGGTTAACATTCAGGTGAGAATGGATATCGTGTACACCATTGGATCAATTCTTTGCGGTGGGAAATCAGGTTGAGGCTTTCTGTAGGAGTGAAAGTCCAAGGTTACTGCAGACCTGAACGAGGCATACAGATCAGCAACTTCAAGTGCGAGCATGGAGATTAGGCAGTGACCTCAGCTCTGGGATGACTATCATCGTTTCAGACTTACTTGGAAAGGTGCAGAAGGGCTGGCTGAGACATGAGTGGATAACAGCTGTGGGGGGTCTGAAATCTTTAGGGAATGGTGTGATTTTAGTCCATCAATTGACATTGATATCCCTCTGATGGTGCTGCCTGCCTCTTGTCCATCGACTTTCAGCCTTCCCATCCAGCATTGTATTCAATAAAATATTGTGTATTTCTATATGATCAATTTAATTATATTCTAATGTTCTATGATTATCAGGGCCCGATCTAGGGAGGAGGGGGGGGGGAAGAGTTGTTACAAGCAAAAGAACTACACAAAGTGGCAAATTTGATGGGCGGAAACCGCGGAAAAATTTGTTAAAAGAGATAATTAAAATAAATAAAAGCCAATAAAAATTCAAGTCATGTACGATAGGAGTTCTTCAATGACAATGCGTTTAAAATGAGTTTGAAGTTAATCATTTTACTTTTGAAATTAATTTTCATCGTAATATTCTGAAATTCTGATTTTTATTTAAATATTTTTTTTCACATTATTGTTGTTATGTCAGATGAATCCTGAGGCATCTACAGCTGCTTGTTCGGTTATAAAGGAATGACGTGCCTGACACATGCCTTAGATGATGCCATGATCGTCACGAGATGTAGATATTGAAAATAAACAAATCAAAACATTCGTTGACCTAGTTAATTTTAAAAAAGTGTAGTGTTTGTGAAGTTATCTTTTTGTTTTACTCTCTTGCTTTATGAACTTTTGGAAGAGAGCAGATTTGGAGGTTACTATAAAAATGGACAGTAACAAAACAAAACCAACGTTATGACAATTTAGATCCCTGCTCCTTAGGCAATTACCTTAAAGCGGTGATGAGACTTGCATGCTCCAATGAGGCAGTGAACTATGGCGGAAACATATGTGCCTAGCAGGATCACCCAGTGAGAAAGACTAATGTCTGGTCAGGCACAACATACTGATCAGACATGTTAGTCAGGGTCAGGCAAAATATACTGGCCAAGACCCTTACCTCGACTTCCTCGAAGCCCTTCCTGGAAACGGGTTGTTTTCATGGCAGTTTGGTTAATGAGATGAGGGATCAACGTGATCCCTGTAGTAGTGAGTGATACGCAGAGGATGTCAAGCATAGCTCAACCGCCTGGAGTACCCCAGTCCACCTTCATCAGTATGCTCGGGATATGAGGAAAGCTACGCAACCCGCCACTTAACATCCTTTTCAGGGCGTACAAAAGAGTAGACCTACTTATTATGGGCATTCAAAACAACAACAGCAGGGTCACCCAGACCGGACAGATCATTGTAGAGGGGATGAACAAAACATGGTCTCCTGGTCATCCAGGTTGGGGGGTTGGGCAATGGGATATCAATCGTTACGGAAATTTGTACAAGAGATAAGTGCTCTAGATATCTGCAGCTTTGAAACAAAGTCCTGTCAGTATGAACAGCATGGGTCAAGGCCAAAAGAAAGCTTGTGTTGGGACATCGAGTACTTGAAGATGCGCGATGGAGGATGAGCTGTGCTGTGCATCTCTGACATGGGACACTGTACGTAAGGTTGTCCAAGATAGACAAGCATGAAACGTCCTTATAAAAGCCTTATGTGGTCAGAGCATAATGAGATTTTGATTTAGACTACAACTGGGACACAGATGAATGTAAATGTGGTAATGCTATAGATTATGTAACAATCCCTGCTGAAGATGGATGTGTAGGACCGTAAGGTGCAGATATCGCAGTCAAACTGTAAACTAGCGACACAACACATTCAGGGATTGGTAGCAGGAGATTGAGAACGAACAAGGAAGAAGAGGAAGAATAACAAACAAATAAAAATACACATGGTGAATAAAAAGAATACAAATGAAGTAGTATTATTGATATTTAATGATTCATATCAATATATATTTATTATGAATGTTTCATGTTATAAATAATTTAATGATGTTTCTTTGCACCAATTTTTTACAATTTTGCGGTCGCCTTATGTCTTTATTCGCCAAGGTGGTGTGTGTTGGACAATTTTTTTATTTTGCACCTGTTGGCCCAGTGCATCTGACTTCAGCATTCATTTTATGTAAGGGTCTGTTTCCTCCTGCATTTTGAAAGGGTTTTCTTCCCCAGGGTAATGGCAGGTGCTGTGATGGGGATTGAACCCAGCACCTTTGAGTTGTGAGTCGTGTCACTTAACCAGTAGCCCACGTTATCCCCATGCATCTATTTTCAAGTCATAGTGGGAGGATCAGAAGCAATGTTGCAAAAATTAACAGCATGGCCATAGTTCAACATAAAAATAAACATTGAAGACAAAGACTATGGTAAATGACAAACAACATAGGTAAATTAATATAATCATCGATAGAGAAATAATTGACCAAAGACAGAAGATTACATATTTGGAGCAAACAATCACAGAAGATGCCCACAATAATACAGAAATTAGAACAAGGATTGCATCAGCAAAAAAGGCCTTGAGAGAAAAACAGAAATTACTAACTTCAAAGAATATCAGGATAGAACTGGACAAAAGAATATCACTACTCATGTATGGTCGATTCTACTGTATGTGACTGAAACAGAGACTCAAGCAAAAAAGGATGAAAAAAGCTTGAAAGTGTTTGAAATGTGGTGGTGTTACAGAATTGAAAAAAATTGGGTTGGACAGAAAGAAGATCCGATGACAATGTCCTCACTGAAGTAGGCGGAGAGGGAAATCCTTTTTCATAAATCGTCTTATTTCTTTATTTCCCAAGGCGGTGTACATTGCACTATGTTTTTATTTTGCGCCCGTCGGCCCAATGCATCCGGCTTCAGCATGCATTTCAAATAAGGGTCTGCTTCCTCCTGCATTTTTTAAGGGTTTGCTTCCCCGGGGTAATGGCCAGAGGATAGGGTCAAATGGAGAGATTTACTCATACAACCTTACAACCAGTCTTAGGACTGATCAACCAGAGGATAGTGTCAAATGGAGAGACATACTCAGATAACCTTACAACTAGTCTTAAGACTGATCAACCAGAGGATAGTGTCAAATGGAGAGACACACTCAGACAACCTTACAACCAGTCTTAGGACTGATCAACCAGAGGATAGGGTCAAATGGAGAGATATGCTCAGACAACCTTACAACCAGTCTCAGGACTGATCAACCAGAGGATAAAGTCAAATGGAGAGACTGGGACGTCGTGGGCTAGTAGTTAAGTGACATGGCTAACAACCTGAAGGTGCTGGGTTCACTTCTCAATCACAGCACTGACCGCTACCCCAGGGAAGCAAACCCTTAAAAAATGCAGAAGGAAGTAGACAGACATAAAATGCATGCTGAAGTTAGATGCACTGGGCCGACAGGCGCAAAATCAAAACATAGTACAATGCACACCGTCTTGGGGAAAAGAAAAATAAGCTGACGCAAACAAAGAAGAAAACAAAAATTGAGAGACATGCTCTGCAACCAGTCTAAGACCTGATCAACCAGAGGATAGGGTCAAATGGGAGAGATATGCTCAGACAACCTTACAACCAGTCTCAGGACTGATCAACCAGAGGATATGGTCAGTTAGAGAGACATGCTCAGACAACCTTACGCTGATCAACCAGATGATGATAAGATCTGTTAATCATAATTTTAGCTCAATTTGTTTAACATTAATTTTATTTTGAAAAAAACAAAAACAATTTGACATATGGAGTTGCATTGGACTGTGAGATTCTTCTTCTTCTTCTTCATCGTACGCAGTCAGATATCAACCTTTATTTTTTCGAAAAAAGCAGCGGTCATCCTGAGGCTGTCGACACTGCCATAGAGCTTGTCTAGTGTTGCCACTGGTGATGGCCACATCTGCTCTCTCTGATCCTCGTATGTCGGGCAGTTTTGCAGCAAATGCTCAGCGGTCATTTTCCCGGTACCACACGGGCATTCATCAGAGCCACCTATCTTCAATTTGTTGAATAGGTGGTACCTCAGTCTATTGTGGCTAGTGCGAAGTCTGAAGACCACGACCTGCTCTCTTCTGTTCAACTGGTAATAGGCATCGTTTTTGGTGTAGCCAGTATGTTCGGTTTCCCATTTGATCATGTATCTAGCTCTAATAAGCCGTTTTGACTCTTCGTATGTCATACTAGTATCTGCTTGTCGTAGTCTTGCACCTTCTTTTGCCAGTCTGTCTGCCTCCTCGTTGCCTTGGATGTTGCAGTGGGATGAAACCCACTGTACCACTATCCTTTTTGGTGCGGACTGCTGGCATAGTTGACAGAGTACTGCTCTTAAATCATTAAGTTCAGTATTTTTCTGACTTTTTAGTGCTGTGACTACGGCCAAGGCATCTGTAAGCAGGACTATATGGCTTTCATTCCTTTTACCTGCCACCATTTCTTCCACTGCCGCCCTCAGTGCCTCTGCCTCCGCTCTGAAATTGCTTGTGTATTTTCCAGTAGCGAATGACAGTGTTATTTTTATGCCATTTGGTAGGTTCAGAAATGCTCCTGCCCCTCCGTTCTGTGTTGTGTTTGTTACAGAACCGTCGGTGTATGCATGGGTCCAGGACTGTGAGATTCAAATCTAAAATATTAGGCCGACTGTAAATGGTTAAGGAGACTGGCTGGTATCATTATAAGCCATTCGCTTGAATCTCCACAGAAAGAGACATAGGGGCAAACCATAACACACATAGAGAAAAAAATTGATAAATCCAGTCCTGTGACGAGGAATTTTATTATTTAGATGTTTTTAAAAATATTAACTTTTACTTCACTTTATACTTGCTTAAAAGACTCTGCAGAGTCTGTATACAACCAGTTTCTTTTACATTTCCTTGATCTAAAAACTATGCGCATCCAACCTATTCTTGAATGCATTAATTGACCCTGCCGTCACTATTTAATGTGGTAATCCATTCCAAGTCTTCACCACTCTCTGACTAAAAAAATATTTCCTAATATCTAACCTGAACCTTTCTTTAATTAATTTGTAGCTGTGTCCTCTTGTTCTTGTAGGTGGTTGTATTTTGAAAAAAGTGTTATAGTCTAATTTATCCTTTCCGTTATCTTATAAACCTGTATAAGTCACCTCAAACTATTCTCTTTTCTAGACACAGTAGGCCTGTTTTTCTGAGTCTTACCTCATTCTGGAATCCCACTATCAGTTTTGCCGCTCTTCTTTGTATTTTTTCAAGCATGTTTATATCCCCTCTATGATAAGAACTCCACACCTGTACACATTACTTCAATCTAGGTCTTACTAACGCTTTATACAGTTTGACTATCACTTCTTTGTTCCTATGTTTAATATTTATTTTTATCATTGCATTTGCCATTTTCGTTGCTACCTGGGCTTGCTCTCTCACCTTATCTGTATGGTCTATTTTAGCCCATACATCCCTTTCCTTATCTATATTTCAAATATTGTTCTCACCAATTCTATCATTATGTTCCATATTGGATCTACCCATGTGGATGATGGTACATTTATCTGCATTAAACTCCATTTGCAATCTCTCAGATCATTTCCAAATTTTATCTAAATCTGACATCAATTTATCCACTTCAGCTTTAGATGAAACACTACTGCATAGTTTTGTCATCCGCAAATTTTGCAATCATGGATCCGATATCATTTTCCAAATCGTATATATATCAAGAACACAATTGGTCCCAAAATCAATGTAACCTCTGGCGAAAAAATGTGCCTGGGGCATTGTCTGTTGCTTTTATCCGACTGAATTCACATTTCATGGTTGACGTTTTTTCAAAGTGATTTAATCATAGATAGACAACCTGGTTACTGTAGAAAAAGGCTGAAAATATTTTGCCCTTTCAATTGCAGAGAGTTTCACTGCTGTCCTGTCAGGTTAAAAACAATGCCAATTTTTAAATTCATTTTAAATAGTTGGAAATGGCTTCTTCTGTTTTTCAATGGGATTTGAAGATTCACCCATTATTGAGAATGGGGACGTTAAGTTTTTGCAACAGATTTTTCTGAGGTAGATCTATTTAGTTTGTTTATGTAGATATCATAAATATGTTTTAAGTGGAAACTGACAGATATGTCAATCTTGTAAACATTGATTATCCGTCCTCTGTTAGACTTTCAAAAAATGTACACCACACCAGAGATGCTGAAAATGGGTGAGTCCTGTTTTTCAATACTATCAACTTCATCTTCTTGTGTCTCAGAAACTAACACACATACAACAACAAAACACCAACAACAACTTTATTCATTAATGTCTCTACACACAACAAAATAATATATATAGACCAACAAATCAAAAGGTTATAGAACTTAATGATTTAAGAGCAGAACTCTGTCAACTATTCCAGCTGTCCGCACCAAAAAGAGTAGTGGTACAGTGGGTTCCATCCCACTGTAACATTCAAGGCAATGAGGAGGCAGACAGATTGGCAAAAGAAGGTGCAAGATCACCACAACTAGATTCTAGTGTGACCTACGAAGAGTCTAAAAGGTTTATTAGGGCCAGATACATGGCCAAATGGGAAACAGAGCATACTGGCTACACAAAAAATTATGCCTATTACCAGTTGAGCAGAAGAGAGCAGGTCATGGTCTTCAGACTCCGCACAGGCCACAACAGACTGAAGTACCATCTATTCAATAAACTGAAGATAGATGGCACTGACGAATGCACCTGTGGTACAGGGAAAATTACCGCCGAACATCTGCTGCAAAATTGCCTGACATACGAGGACCAGAGATAGCACACGTGGCCATCACCAGTGCCAACACTAGACAAGCTCTATGGCAGTGTCGACAGCCTCAGGATGACAACTGCTTTCTTCGAACAAATACAAGTTGACGTCTGACAGCGTAATAAGAAGAAGAAGAAAAGGTTACAGGCTCTTAAAGTCAACAACCATAGAAATATGTGATGTGCTGAAAAAATAACGTGGCAGCATAAAGGTTAATGTTCTGCCAGCTACACATAATAATAATAATAATGTTCGCCAAGGCGTCAAAGGCCCGTTGCGTCAATCGACCACTACCATGTCCAACTGCTGAGGCTGTGTTCATGCGTAGTGTGTCGACTGAAATCCCTACAGACTCCCCAGGTGGAGCCGCTGCAGGTACACTGTAACACAAAATAATGAAACTCTTGCCAGGGTTGCTAATCCAAGGCTAACTGCCATACAGTCAAGATGACAAACACGCCGTGATATAGTCAAAAGGATTTGTCATGTCTGAAAGAGGTGTGCCTCAACAGAATGAGACAGCAATACCTAAGTAATAGCAATGTACTAGACCTATGCACAACCCTATTTAGGTATCGTCTACTATGAGGAGAAGTAAAAAAGAAAAATTGCAGTAATATGTCACATCCTGTTTTAAAAAGTAAAAAAAGTCAGATTAATCGCTGATCAGGAATGAGATGATTAGAGATCAATATACTACACAGCTTGTATGAAGTGCAGTGGCCAGTTCCCTTCTTTGCTATTTATTTCTTACCTGACCAGAAGTCAGGTACCCATTTACAGCTTGGTCAACTGGAGTGTGCCGGTTGCAGGAGTTTAACACTTTTGACGCATATTCTTTTCATTTAAAAAATGAGTTTCTTTTTTTTTTACTGCTCCTCGTACATGATTGGAAGATTATAGTAGTTCTGTTCAATCCTCCCTTAGGACCATTCCAGTTGTTACTTCAAAGTTCCAGCTCTAATATTCAGAATCCATATTTCAGTAGGAAGTACAGGTCCACAAAGAACACGACTGTTCCAAGTACCAGCCCTGACATCATTTGCTGGAAATAAACAGATATTTAGAGTAAAATTATTTGACTGTTCCAAGTACCAGCCCTGACATCATTTGCTGGAAATAAACAGATATTTAGAGTAAAATTATTTGACTGTTCCAAGTACCAGTCCCAACATCATTTACTGAAATAAATAGAAATATTGGGTAAAATTATTTGACTGTTCCAAATACCAGTCCCAACATCATTTACTGAAATAAATAGAAATATTGGGTAAAATTATTTGACTGTTCCAAATACCAGTCCCAACATCATTTACTGAAATAAATAGAAATATTGGGTAAAATTATTTGACTGTTCCAAATACCAGTCCTAACATCATTTACTGAAAATAAATAGAAATATTGGGTAAAATTATTTGACTTCCAAATACCAGTCCCAAAATCGTTTACTGAAAATAAATAGAAATATTAGGTAAAATTATTTGACTGTACCAAATACCAGTGCCAAAATCATTTTCTGAAAAAAATAGAAATATTGGGTAAAATTATTTGACTGTTCCAAATACCAGTCTCAACATCATTTACTGAAAATAAACAGAAATATTGGGTAAAATTATTTGACTGTTCCAAATACCAGTCCCAACATCATTTACTGAAATAAACAGAAATATTGGGTAAAATTATTCTAATACCTGTAGTCTATTAAAATGCAGAAATGACCACCACAATAAATGGCCACCATCAGGTGACTCATCACTTTGATAGTCATTGACCATGAGATCTAAGAAGTGTGGGGAGTTTCTTCTACTTCTTCTTCTTCGTACGTTGTCAGACGTCAACTTGTATTTGTTCAAAGAAAGCAGCTGTCATCCTGAGGCTGTCGACACTGCCATAGAGCTTGTCTAGTGTTGCCACTGGTGATGGTCACATCTGCTTTCTCTGGCCCTCATACGTCGGGCAATTTTGCAGCCAGATGTTCAGCAGTCATTTTCCCTGTGCCATACGAGCATTCGTCAGTACCACCTATCTTCAATTTATTTAATAGATGGTACCTCAGTCTGTTGTGGCCTGTGCGGAGTCTGAAGACCACGACCTGCTCTCTTCTGTTCAGCTGGTAGTAGGCGTCATTTTTTGTGTAGCCAGTGGGTTCTGTTTCCCATTTGGCCATGTATCTGGCGCTAATAAGCATTTTGGACTCTTCGTAGGTCACACTAGAATCTGGTTGTGGTAGTCTTGCACCTTCTTTTGCCAGTCTGTCTGCCTCCTCGTTGCCTTGGATGTTACAGTGGGATGGAACCCACTGCACCACTACTCTTTTTGGTGCGGACTGCTGGCATAGTTGACAGAGTACTGCTCTTAAGTCATTTAGTTCTGTATTTTCTGGATTTTTAGCGCTGTAACCACGGCCAGGGCATCTGTGAACAGGACTATCTGGCTTTCATTGCTTTCGCCTGTGAGCATTGCTTCTACTGCGGCCTTCAGTGCCTCTGGCTCCGCTCTGAAATTGCTTGAGAGTTTTCCAGTTGCCACTGACAGTGTTACTTTTCTACCATTAGGTAAGCTCAGGAATACCCCAGCCCCTCCATTCTGTGTTGTGTTTGTTACAGAACCGTCGGTGTATGCATGGGTCCAGTCCATGCTTGGGTAGTTTTCCGTTATGTACCTCAGGGTTATGTCTCTTCTTTCTTTTTCAGTCTGGCTGTTCTTGTTTCCAATACCTGGTATATTTTCTACCACCTCCAGAATGGTATGCTGCTTCCATGTGGGTTTGCGTACAGTATGGATGGGCTTTGGTGTTGTTACGGTGTTCATAGGGTCTTCGCTCATCTTTGCTTTGGCTATTTCTGCAAAGTTTCTCCGCTTTAGTTTCCCATTTCCAAATTATTTAGTCTCTGATGCATTGGATGGTCTGTCAGTCTTCTGAGTTTCTCTACTTGCTGCTGGACTCTGCAGTCTCTTCTGTCGGTCATGGATTGCAGATTTGTAATCTTTTCGAGTTCTACAATTGGCGTTGACTTCATGCCTCCTGTTATTACTCTCATGCTTGGTTTTGA
This sequence comes from Ariolimax columbianus, assembly GCA_036924085.1. Classification (NCBI taxonomy): domain Eukaryota; kingdom Metazoa; phylum Mollusca; class Gastropoda; order Stylommatophora; family Arionidae; genus Ariolimax; species Ariolimax columbianus. The sequence goes on from JAVGWX010000012.1 coordinate 47,950,624, forward strand.
AGTTTGCTATTTTTATCAAAGTTCGCCTTTGCTGATGTTGTCCATGCCGCAATGCCATACTCGAGAACTGGTCTCACTCTTCCATTGTACAGTTTCTTTAGTATTCTTTCGTCTGCTCCCCAGCTTGTGCTTTGTCTGGCTCTCATTCGGTTTCTCTCGATCTGACTTTTCCATGTCATGCGCCGATCAAATGTGACTCCCAAGTAGTTTGGGTTGTTGTTTGGCCGCAGATATTTGCCGATGAGACTTATTTTGGTGTTCTGTGGTTTATTTGAAAGCGAGAATATCGTACATATTGTTTTTTCCTCATTTATTTTGACCAGTTATGAGTTCGCCCACTCCTCCAACGATGTTAGGGCCTGCTGCATCCGATTGTTTGCTACAGTGAGATTTTTTGCAATGTCCACATAGCCAGATTGTCTGCAAACATGGAGCTGTGGACTCTTCTTGGTATATTCTCTGTGATGTTGTTTATCTACACCAGGAAAAGTGTGGGTGACAGTACTCCCCCTTGGGGTACTCCTTGCTCTAGGGTCACCTTTTTGCTCATCTGCCCTTGTACTTGAACTCTGGCTGTTCTGTTTTCGAGGTAGTGACTGATCCATCTGTACATTTTTCGAGATACTTCACTTCTTCGTAGCTTGACTTTAAGACCCTCTTTTCACACCTTGTCAAATGCCTTCTCTAGATCCACCCAAACCGCTACTGTATGCTTTTTCTCTTGGTAAGCATCCTCTATTTCCTGTGCTATGAGAGTGATCTGGTCCTCAGTGGATCTGTATTGTCTAAATCCTGCTTGCTGTGGAATTAATATGTGTTTTTCTTCCAGGTGCCACATCAGTCTGGTGTTTATCATACGCTCCATCAGTTTACCTACACAGCTCAGTAGACTGATGGGCCTGTATCCATTTGGATCTGTTTGATCTTTTTCTTTCTTTGGTACTGGTATAAGTACAGCCTCTTTCCATGCCTGCGGTACAATTCCCCTTTTCCAGCTTTGGTTCAGGACTGATAGTAACTTCCTCTTTGCTGTTTGGTCCAACCCCATCAGCATTTCATTTGTTACCCCATCTTTTCCGGGCGATTTCTTTTTCTTTGAAGTTCTCATGGCCTCATCCATTTCATTCATTGTTAGTTTTGCCATCATGTGCTCCTCTGATGCCATCTTGATGTTGTCGTGGCTCTTTTGTTCTTCACTAATGTCTGTATGCCTGTCTGTAGGGACATCAATGTGGTTTGCTTTGGAATAATGTTCTATAAAGGCATATGCTGCTTTTTTTCCGGTAAGCATGTTGTCGCCCTGCTTGATGGTAATTTGTTTATTTGATGGTGTTTCGTCATTCCTGGCTTTGACTAAATTCCATAGTTTGTTCCCTTCTTTATCTAGATTGAGGCTTTCTGTTTTGTTTTTCCAGCTGTCTCTTGTTATTTGGTTCAGTGTTCTTTTGTATTTTGCAGTGATGGCCTTGAGGGCGATATTTGCTTCCATAGATTGCTCTTTCTCTGCCATGTTCCTAGCATTTGAGACTTCATTCTCCGCTTTCTGCAGTTCATGATTCCAATATGGCTTGTAGTTTTTCCTTGCCCCTCTTGGGATGGTTTCGGTGGCTGCTTGCAGTATTGCTTTGCTTATGCTTTCCACCATAGGTTTCATATTGTTATTTCGTGTGTTGATGGTTTCACATAGTCCATCTGTCAGCATTGCAAATCTGTCCCAGTCGGCTCGTCTATAGTTCCAACGTGGCAGCGGTTTTATTTCCAGGGGGCCTACTTCCATATCAATTTATAGCCTAATTGGCCTGTGGTCGCTTCCTGCCAATTGGTCGAGCACCTGACGATCTATTTTGTGGTGAATATCTCCTGTGGAGAAAGCCAAGTCTGGAGTGGAAGTGGTATGCCATGTTCTAGAATAGAAGCTAGGGCTGTCGTCCGGATTATTGATAAGGTAGAGATTTGTGTCTATCTCACAGTCTTCCACTTCATCACCTGTCTGTATCTGAATATCCCCATCTCTCCGAGTGACTGTTGAAGTCTCCAACCATTAGGCAGCTGGAGACCTTGATTTCCATACTCGAGAGCGACAGGTCTTTGTTGGGTGGGCCATACAGGTTGAATATACGGGTTTTCGTTTCTTGTGTCATTATGTGGACTCCTACAATTTCTGCTTGTCCCGTGTGATTTACAGATACTGCGCTACTTGGTATGCAGTTTCGTGTCAGTATCAGCACATCTCCTTTGTGACCTTCTCTATCAAGGCGGAACGTCTGGTATCCTCTGATTGAGAATCTGTGGTTTTTGTTGAGGTGCATTTCTTGGATGCATGCCACGTCTATCTTACCTTCGTACAGGCGATTTGTTAGGGAAACCTTTTTGTTAAGGACTCCCTCCGCGTTCCACTGTAGTATTTTAAGTGTCTTGAGTTTTTGGTCAATAGCTCTTGCCCCATCTCCTTGTGCCTTGACTCCACAGCACATGGGTGGGTGACCACCAGTAGCATCAGGTGAGCCTCCACAGGATGAGCACCATACTTTTTTCGTTTAAGTTGTGACGTCATCATACAGCGATGTACATTGCACTGTTTCGTTAAGCCTGTGGCCCAGTGCATCCGATTTCAACAAGCGTTTATGTAAGGATGCCCTCCTTAGCCTTTGGCTGTCCCCAGCCCATCTGCAAGGCAGCAGTTGTTTGAGGTCAGAGTTGTCTCTCTTAGGGAAGTTGTCTTGCAGGACTATCGAGTCTTCCCCGCTCATGTCAAAAGGGTGATGATGATGGTGATATGATGGACTTATGTACTAGTTTTTCAAGTATCCCAGAAGAGAGGCAGTCTAGTGTGTCTGTGTCCCAGGATCATCACGTCCTGCCAGAAACGTAGCATATACATGTGAGTGGGGGTATCTCCTTGCTCCCCTTTAGTATTTTCGGCTCCTCTGCAGTGATGGTACGCCTAGCATTACACGCCACCTGGGAGGTTGTCACAAAGGGGGAGTTGTGCAATGTCCGCTGGCCTGCATCTCTTCTGCGTCCATTGGGATGACTGATAGGAGACAAAAGTAAAGAACGAGGTAAGAGTGCATTTTGCCAGGAGACAAGCCTGGTCATGGCACGTTCCCCATGGTTTGACAAACCAGAAAAAGGCACAGAATATTGATGTGTTGCGATGATGTAAAAAGGAAATTGGACAAGAGAAGGTAGGGGCGGGTCGACCAAGCGCGAGTCGGACCTCTTTAAGCCTCGTGGCCCGAGCAAGTCGGGAGCTACCGCGCCCATGACTGGACGCTCAGATACCTCCAAGTATATCACTTTCTCCCTTCGGCACGGCGAAGTTACCAAAAAACCAGGGAGGGAGTTTGTTGCTGCCCTTAAAGATAACATCAATCAGTCATCATGGTTACTGTTTTGTCAGTCATTGACCAAGGACTTAAGAAGTGGAGGGAGTTTGTTGCTGCCCTTAAAGATAATATCAATCAGTCATCATGGTTACTGTTTTGTCAGTCATTGACCAAGGACTTAAGAAGTGGAGGGAGTTTGTTGCTGCCCTTAAAGATAACATCAATCAGTCATCATGGTTACTGTTTTGTCATAAAAATAGAAGTATACTTGTGCCAGTAAAAGACGCTGCAACAACTTCAGTGCCGAAGCCAGTGCCCTGAGACAAGCAGCTGAAACCCTTATAGACCATAAGGAACAGGCAGAAAAGCAAGTAGTCATTTTCACGGACGCCCTCACAGTGTTAATGGCGCTCAAGAACCAGCACAAAAAATGAACTCAGTGCTCTGGCAGACTCGCTCGAACACCTGTCCCAGTGCTTCAAAAAAGCATTGTCCAGTGGATACCAGCCCTTTGCGACATTCCAGGCAACGAGGAGGCGGACAAACTCGCCAGAGAGAGAGGAATGTGCAGCAGAGTGATACAGAAATCACATACAATGAGACTAAAGCATTCATCAGGGCAACGTAAAGTGCAAAATAGAAAAAAGACCACTGTGGCCACATAGAAAATGATGCCTACCATCAACTCTCCAGGTGAGACCAGGTGATAATTCTCCGGCTACGCACAGGTCACAACAGACCAAGATGTCATCTGTACAACAAGTTCAAGATTAGTACGACAGACCTTATGAAGGCAGAACATATTTTGCAGTCCTGTCCACTGTATACTGACAAAAGAAATAGCATTTGGCAACAGTCAGTGTCCTTCCACGAGAAGCTGTACGGAAGTGTACAGATCCTTGAGTCGACTGTTGCCTTCGTTAGAGTCATTGAAGTCGAGATCTGAAGATGAACGAGGAAGAAGAAGAAAACTGTTTTGTCAGTCATTGACCATGGACTTGAGAAGTGGAGGGAGTTTATTGCTACCCATAAAGATAACATCAATCAGTAATGATGGTTGCTGACTGTTTTGTCAGTCATTGACCAAGGACTTAAGAAGTGGAGGGAGTTTATTGCTACCCATAAAGATAACATCAATCAGTAATGATGGTTGCTGACTGTTTTGTCAGTCATTGACCAAGGACTTAAGAAGTGGAGGGAGTTTATTGCTACCCATAAAGATAACATCAATCAGCCATCATGGCTACTGTTTTGTCAGTCATTGACCAAGGACTTAAGAAGTGGAGGGAGTTTATTGGTGCCTTTAAAGGTAACATCAACACGACAGTCACTGACTGTTTTGTCAGTCATTTACCAATGTTTTATGAACTCAATCTGAGAGTGATCTTAATAAATCAACCTGTGAGATTATGATTGGAAGTATCCTGAGATAATGACTTTCCCCCCTTCTTTTCCCTGTGCTAGGTTGTATGTTGTTGTTGTTGAATGCCCACAAATGGGATCAAGATGCTGAGCAGCACAAGAGCTGCAGTGGTCAGCGACCCATAGCTGACTGCTAGCGTCAGGGCCAGCGAACCATAGCTGCCAAGACCTTTCTACACCTCCACGCGGTGATCATGGATAACAGGCTGCATCAGGGCAGACTGGCTAAGGAGAAGGGATCAAAGAGGGAATGCTAACCCAGTACTCAAAAAATGCTTGCTGAAGTCGGATGTTTTGGACCGAAAGGTGCAAATATCGCAGCCAAGCTGTAAACTACAACACAACGCATTCCGTTCTCTGGACTACATTCTGCTACTTAAGCCCTTTCAGGGTTTGGTAGTGGGAGATTGAGAACGAAGAAGAAGAAGAAGAAGAATGCCCACAATGAGTAGGATTACTCTTTTGTGCGCCCTAAAAAGGACGTTAAGTGGCGGATTGTCGTAGCATTCCTCACATCTCGAGCGTGTTGATCAAGGTGGTCCTGGGTCCTCCAGTTGGTTGTGCTATGCTTGGCTTCATCTGTCGCTCACTACTAAGGGGATCACCTTGTTAGCCAGGCTGCCATGAAAACAGCCCATTTCCAGGAAGGACTACGAGGAGGTCAAGGTGAGGGTCTTGGCCAATATGTTTTGCCTGATCCTGACTAATATGTCTGATCAGTATGTTTTGCCTGACCAGACGTTAGTCTTCCTTACCTATGCTAGGTTGTAAAACATGCATGTTTTCTTCAGTTGTTTTATGTCTTAAAATGTCCTCATACTCTTGAAGTCACCTTCCCATGAAAGATAATACCAGAGAAGATAGTGTCGTTGAAAGTGAAGTGTTAAATGGCTTCATTACACTAGGTCTTCTTCTTTGGCAAAAGTCATAGTTTACAGTGAGGATGCAATATTTGCGCCTTTCAGCTTAACTCATCCGATTTCAGCAGGCTTTTTTGGGTTCTGGGTTTGTCATCCAACTGTGATCCCTATTCCATTAGTCAGACAGACTACACTAGTGCAGCATGTTTCCAGAGCAGCTGCGTGGAGGCGGAATAGGGTCTTGGTTAGCTATGATTTTCTTACCCCTCTTGCAAATAGCCTATGAGTCGCTGGCTGCTGTCAGCTCATTCACTGAGCTGCTTCTTCTACCCCTATCAGGTATCAACTTTTGTGAGATGAAGTGACTGGGACTCGAACTCCAAGTCTCTTTTCTGTGACAGACAATTGCGCCAACATAACTACTTTGTCTTTATGCTGACTATTCCAAATATTGTCATAAAATACAGTGAAAGGGATGAAACTTTTAACATCTACTTATGAATGTAATAAAACTTTCAACGTCTACTTACAAATGAGACAAAACTTTCAACATCTACTTACAAATGAGACGAAACTTTCAACATCTACTTTAGAAATGATACAAAACTTTCAACATCTACCTACATATAAGACAAAATTTTCAACATCTACCTACAAATAAGACAAAACTGTCAACATCTACTTACAAATGCAAACACTTTTCCGATAACCATCTCTACCCCCTTGTATCCAAAGGCAAATCCAGCGATCACAGTAATGAGAAAGTTAATGATGGAGATGATTTGTCTGTTCATGGCTTTCACTGAAACATGGAAGACCAAGTATCTAATTAGGCCAAATCTTGAATGTTTACTAAATGTAAAGGTAAAGGCAATCCTGTAGCAGACACTGCCATCTGGGATGAAGTGTTAGAGGCTTCATTGTACTAAGCCACAGCTTTGTAAGGTGGAGTGGCCAGTTCCCTTCTTCATTAGTCAGGTACCCATTTACAGCTGGGTCAGCTGGAGCTGCCGGTAGTGGGAGTTGAACTCTGTACCTTCACCATGAAAAGCAATTGCTCTAAAAGTACAGTAACCCATAGCATTACTGCCGTAGGGGTGTGAGGTGTTTAGAGATCTCACATTTCAAAGGCTCGGCTATATGAGGGCGGTAGCCATCTCCTCTCCCTCGCCGCTTTTACTTCCCGGACTAAACCGGTACCCATTTAAGGCTGGGTCAACCCAGGAGCCGTTGCGGTCTGAAAAAACATTTTCACCTCAACTGGGCAATGAACCCAGGACCACTCAGATGGGAAGCCATTGCACTATGCAGCTCCCTACTGTGCTAATCTATGGCTCAATGTTTCGTAGCATGTTAAAATGATAACGACAGAATATTATACTAAGAGGCATTAGGAAGCCACAAGACAGATCTTTTTCTTTTGCTGTCATTCCATTTGGTAGAGATGGGTCCAACACAAGAAAGGGAAAGACGCAAACCCAGACAAAATTGAAGAAGATGCTATAATGGCAGATACAGATAAGGCCACAGGTACATTACCAGGATTATTCAAGAAGATATTGAAAGAGGAGAGTGTCCACAGAATTGAAAGAAGGATCCTAAAGGTTGACGTCTGACAGCATTCGAAGAAGAAGAAGAAGAAGAAGAAAGGAGGATCCTGACAATGTTGCCCAAGAAGGAAGACCTGTAGATTGCAAAAATTATAGGGGAATTACACTGCTATCGGTTCCAGGTAAGATATTCAACAGAATCAAATTGGACAGATTAAAAGATGAAGTAGACAAAAAGATGGAGAGAAGCAAAGATGGTGCCTAACTGGCCATGGGTCTAGGTTTGCTCTCATATTTTAGTCCATTATGAATGCCGCCAGTCCATGGATTTTACTAGAATTCACACTAGTCGGTGACTTACACTTATGTTTATGGAAACGTATTGTGGTTTTCCATTTGGAATAATTAGTTCATTCCATTTTGTGGTGCCTTTCCCTCTGGTTATACTGGCATGGTCATCAGCTATTTTAAATAGTATTTTCGGGGATGTCGTGGGCTAGTGGTTAAGTGGCTCACAATCCAAAGGTGCTGGGTTCGCCCCTCATCACACCACTGGCCGTTACCCTGGGGAAGCAAACCCTTAGAAAATGCAGGAGGAAGCAGACCTTTTCATAAAATTCACGTGCAGCAGTCGGATGCACTAGGCAGACAGGTGCAAAATAAAAAAAATAGTGCAATGGAGAAATAAGGAAAACGAACAATAAAAAAATTTTTATTTTGGCTACCCTGTGTCGTATTTCGATTGCTCAGTGCACATGGTTGAACTTCATCAGATTGGCAGCGTTCGCCCTATTTGCTGACAGGGTCGATTTTGGTGTTGTTAGGAAATTACAAATGGGCCAATAATGGACTTACAACATGCCCAAAACACAACGCTCCCACATTGAGTGATGATTTTAATCCTCACGACCGACGTCCCAAGTCAGTGGAGTACTCGACTCCCTTCATGGAGTCCGCAGGGAAATCAGTCTACATACTTACCATGAAACCATAAGGCGCCAGAACTTCATCCCCAGATATCGGAACTTCAGTGAAAATTGCAACTTGGGGTGTCCTTTTTATGCTGCAGCCCATGGCCAAGGTAGTGGTCGTTCAACGCATCTGGCACCTGATGCCTTAGCGAATATTATTATTATTATTATTAAACAAAAAGTTCTGAGATGAACAGGTATGATTCAACCAGGGAAAATCGTGCACAGATAATATAGCCCAGCTTCACATCACCGAAGAACAAACTACACGCAAATTTGTTAGACTACAAAAAAGGGTTTGATAGTGTGGATTGAAATACTGTTTGACTACTGTTGAGACACTATGGGATACCAGAGAAATACACAACCCTCATACAGAGTATGTACGAAGATACAATTAGTAGAGCGGTGCGTGAAGGAGCACTGACTGACGGATTCGGGTTCAAACAGGGACACGATAGGGATGCCTTCTCTCCTCCCTTCTGTTCTTGTTTGGTTAATGAAGACATCAAACAATGGAAAGAAAACTGATACTCAGTGGACACTATTGACACAAATGCAAGACCTGGACTATGCAGATAATCCAGTACTTTAGTCACACTGTCATAGCCAAATGCAAGAGAAACTTGAAATGGTGAAAGAACAATCAGCCAAATTTGGACTGCATATCAACATGAAGAAAACCAAGCTCCTTAAATTCAACACTATCAGCAAAGAGCCAATCATGCTGGAGACAGAGCATCTGATGCAGATGTAAGGATCAGAATTGGAAAGGCAAGACTGGCACTCCTGACACTAAACAACATATGGAGATCCAGAGAAATCAAGATTCACACCAAAATTAAATTATTCAATGCCAGTGTCAAATCAGCGATGTTGTATGGAGTGCAAACATGGAAGACGACCAAGGTGATACAACAAAGACTCAGACCATCGTTAACAGATGTCTGCAAAGAATAATGGGCATAAAGTGGCAGGACATGAAGACCTGTGAAAGAGAGCCACTTAAAGGCAATGGAACAACAAATTGACATAAGAAAATGGGGTTGGACAAGACATACAATGAGGAAGGCACTGTCCAACATAGCTAGGCAAGCTCTCACATTGAATCAGCAGGGAAAGAGGGGTAGATCTAAAAATACATATAAAAGAGAATGTGAGAGGGAACTATGTTTAAATGGTTACACCTGGAGAGAGACAGAAAGAGTAGCTCAGGTGCCTGTGTATGCTGGTGAGATGTTGTCAATGACGTATGCACTGAGAGGAGCAACAGGCTTTGACTGATTGATGACAGATAATGATAAAAGTGGACAAATGAGATGATAATGAAGTTTTTGTTTCATTAACTTTCTGTTGTTTCATCATACATGTTGTTGTCTCAAGAAGCTGACAGATATGACAGCCAAATAAAGTGATAATGATGATATCAGTATTGCTACTTACCTTCCTCTTTGAAGGTAAATGTAGTCTTTGCCTGCAATGATAAATTACAAAAAGATGAGTACATCTTCTTCTTCATGTGCGTTGTGATGTTAACCTCTTTTTTTTTTTTTTTTTTTTTTTTGTGTGTTTGCCTTATTTCTTTATTTCCCAAGGTGGTTTTATTATGCGCCTGTCGACCCAGAGCCTCCGACTTCGGTATGCATTGTATGTTATCCTACTTCCTCCAGCATTTTCGAATGGTTTGCTTCCCCGGGGTAACGGCCGGTGCTGTGTTGGGGATCGAACCCAGAACCTTCTGGTTGTGAGCCATGTCACTTAACCACTAGCCCACGCCGTCCGCATTTAGGTCAGTAAATCTTCATCTGAAACTATAGTTTATAGAGCATTCCTCTTAGTTAATTTAGGTCAATAATCTTCATCTGAGATTCTATAGTTTATAGAGCATTCCTCTTAGTTAATTTAGGTCGGTAATCTTCATTAGAGATTCTATAGTTTATAGAGCATTTCTCTTAGTTAATTTATGTCAGTAATCTTCATCTGAGATTCTATAGTTTATAGAGCATTTCTCTTAGTTAATTTAGGTCAGTAATCTTCATCTGAGATTCTATAAGTTTATAAAGCATTTCTCTTAGTTCCTTAAGGTCAGTAATTCTTCAGTAATCTTCGTGTGAGATTCTGTAGTTTATAGAGCATTTCTCTTAATTAATTTAGGTCAGTAATTCTTCATCTGAGACCCTCGTTCTCTCGGTGTGGATTAAGGGGCCATAACTGTAATATGTAATCCTGACAAATCAAAACTGTTGATTAAACTCATTTAGTTCTTTTGCCTTAAAGTATCGGTTGGACAAAGGGCCTTACTCAGGCCATGTCACCATCTCATTGGTGTACATCTGACTGGATGTTCCTTTCTTTGTTCATCTGTTGTCTGGCATTCTCACCACATGCTTAATAATAAAAGTTAGTTGCTCCTTGGAAGCGATGATGGCGACATCATCATCATGTAGCATGTCCTTTGTAGAACGTCGCTCCCATCACCCATGTCTGAAAGAAACTCATTCTCTTGCCAAAATTCTGGCCTGCGCAACAATCATACCCAAGCATTCCTAGATATCTTGGTGCCATCGTATTCCTCTTTTGCCTGGCACCATACCTTCCATCACCGTTCTCTCAAGACCGCTGTGTCTCTTGATGTGACCAAAGTATTTGCATTTGCTAGCCAAAATTGATAACCCAGAAATGGTTTGAATCTTAAATACACATATTATTGTTAATTGGTGCCTTTCTTCAATGAGTTTCTGTGTTTCCTCTGTTATATAGCTCTGTTTCTTGTGCGATATCTTGGGAATCATTTCTTTCGCTGTCGAGATCAAAATATACCTTGCAAACGATATCAACTCCTCAGATGTCATTTCTTCCTGTACCGCAAGCAACGCCTCAAATTTGTTTTCTACTTTGATGTTGTATTCAGTAGGTATTGCTGTTATATTGAAGCGTATTGGCTGGCAACCTTTGTTGATCCTACGTAGTCTTGTTTTGAAAACTGCAAACAGTAATTCATGGTCCGTATCGCAGTCTGCTCCTGGCAGCATTTTTGTTGCCAGCACATTTGATCTCTATCTTTGTTGCACTAGGATGTAATCTATTTGGTTTCTGCTGTTGCCATCAGGGGAGGTCCACGTGTATAGTCTATGTGGATGTTGTTTGAATATGGTGTTGGCAATAAGATGGTTTTCGTCTTGATGTAAATTACGCTGAATTTCAATTATAATGAGGAAGAAACCTGCTGATCATCAATCTTACTCTCTCGACTCCAGCTTCAATGGACCAGTGGCAAGACTATCAGTTAAGATAACTGAAGGTAACTCAGGATGCAGGCACTCTGGTCTTACCTCCGTTGAGACCAGAGATTGCTTGAAACTTACGAGCTTGAATCTCCGACCGTTTCCTTTCATTGCATTGATAGGCGAGTGTTTTTCCTCTCCACTACAGCGACCCTTAACAATGCAGTATTTACAACATCACTGAAAGAGGTTTGGTGTCTGAATTTGGTCTGTGAATTCAATCCCAAAGAGAATATGTCAACGTTCTTCCCTCCGCTGTCTTCTTAGTCTTAGTCGACCTGTTCATCTACAAGGGTATTAGCCCTTGTGCAGGTCCCATTTCTTGTGTGAGTTGGTAGTAGCTGGGGTGCAATTTCTCTGCTTAGCGAGCTGGGCTTGGGCAGCTAAAGTGTCATTTGAACAACTCAAAGTTTCTCAGAATCTGCTTTTCATATGTTTCCTACATTGTTGCCATATGGAGCAACCATGCTATTGTGATCTTGCCTTGTTGTTTCTCATCTGCTCAAGTTTAAGTTTGATACAATTGAAGCTATGCCATGCTGCTGCCATCCTTCATGAAATCTCACAATTTATTATGTTGTTTGAGAAAAGTGCTGAGACAGACTGCCAAGTTTATGAAGGAAATAGATGTGGTTGGGGGACCCAGTGGTCCCGAGGTAAGGTGTTCGCCTCGGGTGCTGGAGGTCATGGGTTCAAATCACGGTGGAGACAGTGGATCATCTGGTAAATATTTCCCCTGATCTCTGAGTAATGAGATCAGACACGCGTATGCAGCATTGGAAATACTGTAGCAGTTGGAAATCGAAAAGAGTAGGACTAACGACCGCTGTTCTGGCAAAATTAAAGTTAATAATCTACTTAAATTATTCTAGGGATATTCACCCAACGGATGGGACTGTGTGGCTATAACTTCAGGTCTTGGTTATGTGGTTAGCGGAGTGGCTTAGATGGCGCCTGATATGGTGCCTTGTTCTAATTTACACTTCCTTCCACCTCCACCAGTCTCAAAAATAGGCGATTGTATATTCCAGGGGCTAACAGATGCTGGGATTGACCTGGCAAATCACCAGTGGATTTTCGCCTGCCAAAAAAATATGACACAAAAGAGGCCACACCTCCCGACGTCAAACAACATAAGTGGACTGATAATGGATGGATGGATGGAGAGAGAGAGAGAGAGAGAGAGAGAGAATTTGAGAGTTAGAGATTGAGTAAGAGAGATTGAGAGAGAGATTGAAAGAGAGAGATATTGAGATTAGATTAGATTAGGCAGGCAGACAAACAGACAGACAGACAGATAGATGTGGCTATTTGAGGGTTAAATTTTATATTGACAAGAGAAGGCTGAAATGAACTAACAAGTTTATGAGGGAAGTAGATGTGGTTATTTGAGATGTTGGTCGAAGATACTTGTGCTGAGTTGATATAACTCTTGGCATTTCTTTGGTAGCTTCATTCATTACAAGGCATACTTGAAAAGGTGAACTAGGGTTCTTCTGGCTGTAGTACAATGCAAGGTTCCTCAGCAAGCTCTCCACTACAGGGATTACAGTATCAAACAACACCTCCTTGACTAGACTGCTGGGACACTGCCTGTTTCCTAGAGCACGAACAAAGGTTGTTTCCCCTGACCTTGATTATGCTTCGATCCATTATTTATTCTTCTTCTTCAGTGTTCGTCTTGAAAAGGACATTCTGACACTGTGTCATAGTCTACAGTGAAGCTGCTATATATACATTCTTCGGATTTGAGTACCGGATTTGCCTTCACACTGTGGTCCCCGTCTCTTGGCCAGACTACACTAGTGACGCCTGTCTCCAGTACAGCCACATGAAGGTGGAATAGAGTCTTCGTTGGCTATAGTTCACAAGCCATGATGCAAGGAGCCAGCTTTGAGTCACTGGCTGCTGTTAGCTCATGCACTGCTACATTATGGCCCCCATCCCTTATTTTAGGGATACAACATATTGTATCAAAAACACAAGACTCAAATCCAGACATAGCTTTCTAAAAACAACAAACCCTGAAAGTCGCTGTATCGAGAGGTTGCACGGTTTGGTGCAGGCCCCAGAGATGGAACTTTGGGAGAAACCTGCTCCTGAGCATCATCTACCATACACAACATGGAAGTCGCTGAACAGACTCCGAACTGGTGTATCACGGTGCAAGAAAAATATGAAGCGAAGGGGATACACAGATGATGACACATGTGATTGCAGCACAATACATGACCCAGACCACCTGATGACCTGCCCCAACCTTCAGGAAACATGCAATAGGTGCGACATGCTGGAGGTAAATAACAAGGCAATCCATCTCGCTGAATACTGGATGCAAGATACATAACGTGGTGCTTGGACACGGAAAGTAAGTAAGTAACATATTCTGATGAGAGAAGCCACAGTAAGACCCCAAGTTTTATGAGACAGCAAAAAAATAACAAAGAAGAAAGAAACAAACACAACCCTCTACAGGTAATCTTCTACCTTAGGATCCAGACTCCTTGTCATTCTTTTGTATTCTTTGTTCTCTTGTTGTATTTTAAGCTTTAAGATTCTGGCTTCCAGTTCAGGGTTCTGCAAGAAAATTGACATTTTATTCTACATGTGGTGACAAAGGTTAATGTGTCCAAAACTGAAGACTAAGAATGAGAAACAAAGACATTAGAACTATGGTGAGGACTACCCCTCAATGTGTAACTAATGTGTAACTAATGTGTAACTAATGTGTAACTAATGTGTTAACTAAATTACTGAGCAGAAATTGTGATGGTTTGGTCATCTGACGTGGATGGGAGATGGCGTGGGCTAGTGGTTAAGTGACGCGGCTCACAAACTGAAGGTGTTGGGTTCGCTCCCCATCACAGCACCAGCTGTTACCCGAGGAAGCAAAACCCTTAGAAAATGCAGGAGGAAGCAGACCCTTACATAACATGCATGCCGAAGTCGGCTGCACTGATCCGACATGCTCAAAATAAAAAAATAGAACACACAATGCCTTTGGGAATAGAGAAATAGTTCAAACACAACAAAAAAAACATTCTCACGTCGATGCAACCATATCAACTCTCGCTGAGTGCTTACAATGCAAGAGGTTCTGGCTTCAGGGCTCATGACAGGCCATGTGGCAGATGGATGGCATCAGGGTGATACTACGATAGCGGATTCTGCACGCTCAACCTAGGAGAGACAATTTAAGCTCCCTGTGATGCTTGACGGCTTCAAGTACATTGAGCTGACAGCAATAGAAAAACATTTAGGCGTTGCAACAACCATCAGAAAAGACATAGTCTAATGAGCGCATGAGCTGCAGCGGTCAGCATCCCATAGCTGACTGCTAACATCAGGGCCAGTGAACCAGAGCTACCAAGATCCTTCTACACCTCCACGCAGTGATCCTGGATAAGTCTGCAACAGAGCAGTCTAGCTAAGGAGAGGGGATTGAAAAGGGAAGGGAAACTGGTACTCAAAAATGCCTGCTGAAGTCGGATGTATCTGACCAAAAGGTGCAAATATTGCGGTCAAGCTGTAAACTACGACATAGTGCATTCCGTTCTCCGGAGTACATCCAACTACTTTGTAGCAGGAGATTGAGAACGAACAAAGTAGGAGATTTCTTTATGATGTCCATGCACCAGTTGCCTTATATGATGTTGTTCTAATCTATATATTTACTCTTGGTGATGTTTATTTGGTAGCGGGTTACAGCGGTTCTTCTTATATGGCAAGGAATACTGAAAAAGACATACCTGCATCCTAAATGCGAGTCAATCTTAATAGACTCAAACACTAGAACAAAGTAGACTCACAGCCTGTTAGGCGCATTCTATGCTGGTTAACAAACCTCCTAACCATGGCCAGTGTTATGCCAAGCCACACAGTTAGTCGCCTCTTACGACATGCTCCCTCTGGGGCAGTGGTGATATTCTTGTCCTTGTCAGACACATATGGTCTCGTGATCAGGCTACATCCAGCTCATACCAGAGTTGGGACCTGCACAGGGGCATCTGCCCCTGTAGAAGTACAGGTCGACTAAGAAGATCCAAGAACACTGGACAGCACCACTGACCAGAAGTTGCAATGCAATTGCATTGATGGGCAATTTTGAAAATCTGAAACGTCTTCAACAGATGTCATAGGTTCTCACCACATATTGGACAGACTGCTTCAACACAGTTTGTTTCCAGGAGTCAAACAGCTTATACATGACCAAATGGGAAACAGAACATACTGGCTACACAAAAAAAGATGCCTATTACCAGTTGAACAGAAGAGAGCAGGTCGTGGTCTTCAGGCTTCGCACTGGCCACAATAGACTGAGGTACAACCTATTCAACAAATTGAAGATAGGTGACACTGGCGAATGCCCGTGTCGTACAGCGAAAAAATGACCGCTGAGCATTTGCTGCAGAACTGCCCGACATACGAGGATCAGAGAGAGCAGATGTGGCCATCACCAAGGGCAACACTAGACAAGCTCTATGGCAGTGTCGATAGCCTCAGGATGACCGCCGCTTTTTTCGAAAAAATAAAGGTCGATGTCTGACAGCGTAAGAAGAAGAAGAAGATCCCAGTAACAGGTCAAAACACAGCTCGTAGATATTGATTTCAGTCCCATCTGATGCTAACAGATGTGTATTACGCCGTTGTTCCCGGTCGGATGGGACTGTTAAGATTACAGATTTTCTTATTACCCAGTCAACCATTCTATTATTTATTTTCTATCGAGTACTTGGCACGACCGGTCGCTTAGACAGAAAGCGTCTCCCACCTGAAACAGATGAGTTGACAATTTTTTCTTATATGTTGATTTGTTAGTTCAGTGTTGTTGTCCCTGATGAAGGCCTATTGGTCGTAACGTAGGTTTTGTTTGTGTTCTCGTCTCGGTGCGGTATCTGACCATACCCATTTTTAAATTTTGATTAAGCTCAACCTTAATCCACTTTTACTAGTTTTTGTTCATGTTTTTTTCCCACTGTACGAAGACAACCTCACAGCAATCAAAAGGCAAAAGCTGAATTGGTATGGACACATCTCGAGGTCAAATGGACTTGCAAATACCATACTACAGGGCACAGTACAGGGCAAGTGAAGGCGAGGACGTCTGAGAAAATGATGGTAAGACAACATCTATGAATGGGCTAACCTACAACCTAAGGAGGCACAAAAAGCAACCGCAGACAGAGAAGGATGGCGTAGGATTGTGGAGGTGTCAGCAGGGTTGCCCCAACGATCTCAAAGGGTCACAGGATAAATTGAACAGAGACCTATGCCAAATTTATTGATAACTTTTTGTTGTTGATCATCTTAAATTTGTTTTATCATTTATTTAAATGGTTGCTTAACCAATCATATAACTCTATTACCATTTAAGAATATCATTTTAAACCGTTTTATATTACTAATGTTTAAAAAGAAATGTAAATAGTTTTTATTTTTATGAGACTGAATAAACAAGAATATAAAACTAATTTTTGAACTTTGAGAAGCTCTGTTGTAGGAATCATTCGTCATATTAGAGACTTCATTGTATTAGGCCTCTACAGTTGGGTTCACTGGAACATGTCAATAAAGGGGATCGAACATGACACCTATGCTGTGGAAGTGAGCGCACTACCTGTCTGCAATCCCAGGGGAGTCAATCTAAATCATTTTTCAAAAGTAGATTATTTTCATTGTCACTTTCACTATGAGACCACATCTGCAACACAGCTACCAAGAGTCAAACCTGCTTCAATGATGTCACAGATACAGCGTTGCTAAAAAAGCACAGGTAGGCAGGCCACGTAGAACGCAGCCCGACAATAGATGGACACGTAAAGTGATGTCATGTGGCCCTACACCTATAATCGTCGGCCCGGACATAGACCAATGAGGTGGGGAGATGACATGTGACAAAACCTTGGTCTGACATGGTACATACAGACAAAAGACAGATTTTTTTTTTTTTTTTTTATGGGCATACACCTTATTTCTCTATTCCCCAAGGCGGTGTGCGTTGCACTGTGGTTTTTATTTTGCACCCGTCGGCACAGTGCATCTGACTTCAGCATGCATTTTATGTAAGGGTCTGCTTCCTCCTGCATTTTCTAAGGGCTTGCTTCCCCAGGGTAACGGGCGGTACTGTGATGGGGATCGAAGCCCAGCACCTTTTGAATTGTGAGCTGTGTCACTTATCCACTAGCCCACGCCGTCCCCAAAGACTCAGATGAGTTTAGACAACATTTAGCTACCTGGCATAGGGCACAACACCAGGATTACATTAGTAGATTACTTACTCTTTGGGGCAGAGTCACAGATTGAGGCACAAACTGGGCATCTTTCACAAGGTCATGTAAACTGATTTTGTGACCTTCAGTGGGATGAGAAAAAGTGGTATGTTACAGTCGTTTGTCAAAGCTACTCATGCCAAGTTGAGCTAAGTATTGGCAACATTTCTTTGGTAGTAGGTTACAGTGGCTCTTCTTACATTCCAGGGTGTACTTGTGAAGGAGGACCAGGGTCCTCATGGCTGTCGTGCAAAGCAAGGTTCCTTGGTAAGCTTACCACTATGGGGATTACAGTGTCGATCCCCACCTTGTTGGCCTGACTACTGCAACACAGCCTGTTTTCAGGAGCACAACTGGGACATGTGGTCAGGTCTTGATCAGTATTGTTGGTTGGTTGGTTGGTGATCCAGCAGCCTGTGGGCTTAAGCCCTTTAGCCCAATTCCATATTGTGGTATCTGCAAGTGTTTGTATAGTTCCGTAAAGAGTGTTCCATTTATCTGGCCTCAGAGAAGCTCTTTCCTAACACCGCCAAGTGCCAGACACTCAAAAAGATGGTGCTTAACCGTTTCAAACAGGAAGTGTGCCCAGCCGGCACCCTGGAGTCTGTTGTGATTCAGCTCTGTTCAAGTGACTGTTAAGCTGTATATGTTGATTGTAAAGCCTTAAAATGGTGCTTTGAGCTCTCCTTTTCAGTAAGTTGATGTTGTCTTTAGGATGACCATATGTTTTGTAGATCTCAATCCCAGTATTGCCCATCTGCCTAGCCAAGCTTCCTTGTTCAGTTTTCAGTAGTTGACGGTTTGTAGGGTTGTTGGTGTGTGTTCTATGTTTCAACTAACTATAATTGCTATTTGCCCACTTGAAAATGTGTCTTGCAAACCTTAGTGTACAATTGTGACATTAGTTAATTCATATTCACTTCAGCTGATAGAGGAATGTGTGTCCGAGCAGGTATGTTCACTTCAGTTAATAGAGAAATGTGTGGCTGAGCATATAGAGTACCAGTCTCCTAGAGGACAAGGGTCAAAACCTGGTAATAACTAGGGACACACCTTTTAGTGTTTTTACCATTCAGCCGAATATGAATAATGAGTGAATGTTTGGAATACAGTGTTGTGCTCAATACATCTACCGGTATCTTAACTATGAAACAGGAAATACATGTATCTGTTTGTCTGTCTTGTTAAAATCTTTTGAACGGTAAGATCTAGCAACACAAAATTTACACAGCTCATTCTGTCTACAATTTCTAGGTCAACTATTTTCAGCTCCTTGCACCGCTCCCTTTTCCGAGTTAATTAAAATAAACAAAGTTAAACTAATTACAACGAATGTATTCTTTGGCTATGCGTACAGTGATATTTTTGTGTGTGTGTGGTTGCTCAAAGTTAGATACTTGAAGTCCCAGGACCAGTCAATGTTTGGAACTGATCAGTATAAGGGGAGGTCAGTCTTTTGACCCTGAACAATGTATGACTTGGGACGTGTTTAAAATGTGTTTCGCCCGCTAGCTTTCAGTTTCGTATCTTTCATTCTGTCACTTTTTTTTTTTTTTGGTGAGTTCGCCTTATTTTTATATTTTCCAAGAAAAAAGTGCGTTTCACTGCGGTTTTTATTTTGCGCCTGTCTGCCCAGTGCATCCGACTTCGGCATGCATTTTATGTAAGGGTCTGCTTCCTCCTACATGTTTCCCCGGGGTAACAGCCGGTGCTGTGATGCGGGTCGAAACCAGCACCTTCGAGTTGTGAGACGTGTCACTTAACCACTAGCCCACACCGTCCCCTATTCTCTCACTTGTGAGTGGATTCTCTCACTTGAGAGTGGATTCTCTCACTTGAGAGTGGATTCTCTCACTTGTGAGTGGATTCTCTCACTTGTGAGTGGATTCTCTCACTTGTGAGTGGATTCTCTCACTTGAGTACAGTGTTGTTCTTACTGACTTTTCTGTGTTAGGTGAATATTTTGTATAGTGATTATGGCTTGGCTTCGTTCGTTCTCAATCTCCCGCCACTAAACCATGAAAGGGTTTAAGTAGCAGAATGTAGTCCAGAGAACGGAATGCGTTGTGTCGTAGTTTAGGGCTTGACTGCGATATTTGCACCTTTCGGTCCAACACATCCGATTTCAGCAAGCATTTTTTTAGTACCGGGTTAGCATTCCCTCTTCGATCACTTCTCCTTTGCCAGTCTGCCCTGCTGCAGCCTATTATCCAGGATCACCGCGTGGAGGTGAAGAAGGGTCTTGGCAGCTTTGGTTTGCTGGCCCTCACGCTAGCAGTCAGCTATGGGTCGCTGACCACTGCAGCTCATGCGCTGCTCAGCATCTTGATCCCGTATAGTGATTATGATATTGCCGCTGATTCAAATGCTAATTACATTTTTCAAATCTCTCATACATATGAAGTCGCAGCAATCAATGAAACTTATTTCAAGTAACTATGTCAACTTGAAGTCACTACCAAATTTTGTGTATTTAAAAATTATGTTATTTCCAAGACGAAGCCGGGAGCTAAAGTTTTAGTTTCCTATAATTGTAAAGTCTTAGTCTAAATAAACGTGTACATCTACAAGGGCAGTTGGTCTTGTGCAAGTCTCAACATTTGTGCGAGTTGGTGGTAGCGGGTAGAAGCATTTCTCTGCTTAGTGGGCTAGGCTCGAGCAGTACTGTGTTTCTTGGTATTTGTGCTGGTCCCAGCTCAGTTTCCAGTTTTTTCACGGGCTCAGGCATGGGTTGTCCAGTAGAAGGCTAACAACTTATTTGTTTTAGGATCACAAGTGTGGGGGTCTCTGTGGCGAAGTGGTCAAGCCGTTTTCCTCGTGTTCAGACGGTTGGGGTTCGAGTTGCGATGATGTCAATTTTTTCCAGAGATCTCTGGGTTCATCGCTGGAGCTACGGAGTTCGTGCTTTGGGCGATGCTCTCGACAGATGGGGTACCCATCTGCTGAGAGAGACCGAGCTAAATGGGGAAATCCCGAGGCAATAAAGTTGAGCCCCAGCTTAAAGTTAAAGGATCACAAGTGTTGTGCAGCTCAAGCAAATCTTGCCACCTAGCGAAGGGAGGGAGGGAGAGAGAAAGACAGAGCGGGAGGGGGGTCTTTTTTTGCAGGGTGTCTTCCAGGAGGTCTTGTTTTGCTGTAAGAGTACCACAGGGTGGTAGCTGTGCTCCAGCATGCTGATTACATGGCCAGCTCAGCGGTGCTTGTACTTGTTGGAATGCTGTAGGACATCCTTGACGTGTGACAATGCCCAGATGTCACTGTTGTGTAGGTCCATCTGGCGCTGTTGCGTAAGTGATAGTCCCATGAGTAGGCGCTCAAGTGAGACATAAGTTGTGAAGTAATCAACAAAGACATATGATGCTTCAAAGTATTACAATAATTATAAAAGCATTTTATACAGTTGACAGACAGACTTGGTATTATTCTCCTCATACATACTGAACAATTTCAAAATTGGACAACACTTTCATAACAATGATCGCTGCTATAGAATAATAGATCATATTTTACAGTAACTTTAAAGTGTGGCAAAACAACAAGGCACAATTTAAATTTGGCTCTATATGTGGTAGGCTTGTGGGTGGTGATCTTTTTCTGACTTACTAAGCCTGGAAAAGGTGCAGCTCTGGAGTATCCAGCCTTCAGACATTTGATAACATAGAAATAATTGCAGTGGTAAATGCCCTGAGGAATTGAGTTATCGACGAAAAGTGCACCCAGCTTATAGAGAAGATAATGAGTGCTGCTCAACTTAGATTCCCTTTTCCACTGGTCACTGTCCGTAACTATACACTGAGGAGTATGACAAGGAGATACCATCTTCCCAAAACTAGTCACTGTCCGTAACTATACACTGAGGAGCATGACAAGGAGATACCATCTTCCCAAAACTAGTCACTGTCCGTAACTATACACTGAGGAGTATGACAAGGAGATACCATCTTCCCAAAACTAGTCACTGCCCGTAACTATACACTGAGGAGCATGACAAAAAGAAACCATCTTCCCAAAACTAGTCACTGTCCGTAACTATACACTGAGGAGTATGACAAGGAGAAACCATCTTCCCAAAACTAGTCACTGTCCGTAACTATACACTGAGGAGTATGACAAGGAGATACCATCTTCCCAAAACTAGTCACTGTCCGTAACTATACACTGAGGAGTATGACAAGGAGATACCATCTTCCCAAAACTAGTCACTGTCCGTAACTATACACTGAGGAGTACACAAGGAGATACCATCTTCCCAAAACTAGTCACTGTCCGTAACTATACACTGAGGAGTACGACAAGGAGATACCATCTTCCCAAAACTAGTCACTGTCCGTAACTATACACTGAGGAGTATGACAAGGAGATACCATCTTCCCAAAACTAGTTACTGTCCGTAACTATACACTGAGGAGTATGACAAGGAGATACCATCTTTCCAAAACTAGTCACTGTCCGTAACTATACACTGAGGAGTACGACAAGGAGATACCATCTTCCCAAAACTAGTCACTGCCCGTAACTATACACTGAGGAGCATGACAAGGAGAAACCATCTTCCCAAAACTAGTCACTGTCCGTAACTATACACTGAGGAGTATGACAAGGAGAAACCATCTTCCCAAAACTAGTCACTGTCCGTAACTATACACTGAGGAGTATGACAAGGAGATACCATCTTCCCAAAACTAGTCACTGTCCGTAACTATACACTGAGGAGTATGACAAGGAGATACCATCTTCCCAAAACTAGTCACTGTCCGTAACTATACACTGAGGAGTACACAAGGAGATACCATCTTCCCAAAACTAGTCACTGTCCGTAACTATACACTGAGGAGTACGACAAGGAGATACCATCTTCCCAAAACTAGTCACTGTCCGTAACTATACACTGAGGAGTATGACAAGGAGATACCATCTTCCCAAAACTAGTCACTGTCCGTAACTATACACTGAGGAGTACGAAAAGGAGATACCATCTTTCCAAAACTAGTCACTGTCCGTAACTATACACTGAGGAGTACGACAAGGAGATACCATCTTCCCAAAACTAGTCACTGTCCGTAACTATACACTGAGGAGTACGACAAGGAGATACCATCTTCCCAAAACTGTTCACAGTTGCACTTGAAGAAGTTTAGGTCTTTAAACTGGCAAGATCTAGGCCTCAACATAGTTGGCGAGATTCTTCAGACCTATGTTTTGCAGACAACATTGTGATCTTCTGTCACAGCAATGCAGAAGCCGAACAATGCCTTAACGAGCTGAATGAGGCAGCGAGGCAGTTGGCCTGAATATACAAAGTCTCAATTTCTACTGAACACTTTCTATCCTACAGGAAAACTGAGATTGGAAGCTGAGCCCATCAAGAATGTCAATTCGTACGTCTATCTAGGTCAGAAAATCAACAATCACAACATTGATGAGGAGATCTCATACAGAAGAATTAACTTAAAGTCTTTATACTGGTTTAGAAGACTCTGCAGAGTCTGTATACAACCAGTTTTATTTACATTACCTTGCTCTAAAAGCTATGCGCATCCAATTTATTCTTAAATGCATTAATTGTCCTTGCATTCTAAGCATTCACCACTCTCTGACTAAAAAAATGTTTCCTAATATCTAACCTAGACCTTTCTTTAGTTAATTTGTATCTGTGCTCTCTTGTTCTCATTGGTAGTTGTATTTTGAAAAAAACTTGTTATTGTCTAATTTATCCGTTCCTCTGATCATCTTATAAATCTGTATTAAGTCACCTCGAATTCTTCTCTTTTCTAGACACCGTAGCCCGGTTTTTTTTCTTTCCTCAAACTGTAATTCTGGAATCCCACTATCAGCTTTGTCGCTCTTTTTTGTATTCTTTCCAGCATGTTTATATCTGCTCTATGATAATGACTCCACACCTGTACACAATACTCCAATCTAGGTCTAACTAATGCTTTATACAGATTGACTATCACTTCCTTGCGTTGCTCCTATGTTTAATGTTTCTTTTTATCATACTTAATGCAATTGCCTTTTTCACTCACACTGCTACCTGAACTTGATCACTCACCTTACGGGCTTACCTGTATGATCTATTATAACCCCCTAGGTCCCTTTCCTTATCTATCTTTCTAATATTGTTCTCGCCCATTCTGTAATTTTGTTCCATATAGGATCTAACCATGTGGATAACTCTACATCTGCCTAATATTTATCTACATTTGCCATCTCACAGACCAGTCATCAATGAAACATTACAATTTAATAATAAACAATACAACCTTACCTGTCTTAGTGTCTACTGACACTCACACTGTCTGTATCACTATCACTTGTATCGCAGCATTCAGGTAGTGCACACATGACATAAAAATATCAAATAATTCTCAGTTTATAATACAGTGAGAAATGATGCTTCAGCGACCTCCTAAGTTACGAGAAAGAAGAACATGTGATGTACAAAGGACTAGTTGTAGGTAGTCTACAAAATTGAAAATACAACAAATCGTCAAATACAGCAGTCCTGAGCAGTCACCTTCGTCTCGCAGTGTATAGTAAATCTCCGTTATAATCTTAGTTGAGATAAGTGCAGTTCCATTTTCCTGTTGAAGAATGTCATTACACAACTTTGTTAGATCATGTTTCACACATTTACACGTGAGTGTCTGTTCTACAGCTTCTCGAATTTGTGGTGTAACTTTCAGCTGTGGTTGGAGTGAAGTTTTGACTTCCTCCGCCATTTTGATATCATGTGATTTTATTTCGTTTCTGAGGAGGAAGTTTCTTTCCTTTCATGTTTTTTCAGTGTCCGTGGAGACGAATTATAAACACTAAAGTAAATCGTCGATACTTAACATTTTTAACTTAACGTTTGTTATACTGTTTTAGAAGACTCATCAGAGTCTGTAGACAACCAGTTACATTTGCATTACCCTGCTTTAAAAGCTATGCGCATCGAATCTATTCTTAAATGCATTATGATTAACTGTCTCTGCCTCCACTACCTCCTAGGGCAATGCATTCCAAGCATTCACCTCTCTCTGACTAAAAAAATATTTCCCTCATATCCAATCTGGACCTTTCTTTAGTTAATTTGTATCTGTGTCCTCTTGTTCTCGTTGGTGGTTGTATTTTGAAAAAAACTTGTTATAATCTAATTTGACCTTTCCTGTGATTATCTTATAAACCTGTATTTTGTCACCTCGAATTCTTCTCTTTTCTAGACACTGTAGTCCGGTTTTTCTTAATCTTTCTTTGTAACTGTAATTCTGGAATCCCACTATTAGTTTTGTCGCTCTTCTTTGTGTCCCATCCAGCATATTTATATCTCATCTATGATAAGACTCACCTGGACACAGTACTCCAATCTAGGTCTAACTAATGCTTTATACAGTTTGGCTATCACCTCCTTACTCCTATGTTTAAAATTTATTTTTATCATACCTAATTTAGCATTTGCCTTATTCACTGCTACCTGGACTTTCTTACTCACTTTACCTGTATGCTCTATTATAACCCATAGGTCCCTTTCTTAACTATCATTCTAATATTGTTCTCGCCCATTTTGTAATTATGTTCCACATTGGATCTACCCATGTGGATGACTGTATATTTATCTAAACTACATTTGCCATCTTACAGATCAGTCTCGGATTTTATCTAAATTTGACCTCAATATATCTACCTCTGCTATAGATGAGATACTCCTACATAGTTGTGTGTCGTCTTCAAATTTTTAAATCATGGATCCTATATCAATGTCAAAATCGCTTATATATATCAATAACAATATTGGTCCAAAAACCGAGCCCTGTGGCACTCCACTTTTTACTTCACACCACTTAGAGTACTCCTTATTTATGCACATTCTCTGCCTTCTTTCCGTTAACCAATTTTTCAATCCGTTCGTCAACCTCCCCACCTATTCCGTATGATTTTAACTTTAAATAATCTTCAATGAGGTACTCTATTAAAAGCCTTTGCAAAATCTAGATAAATAACATCCACCGGTTGTTAATTGTCTCTCAATAAATGAGAGCAGGAGACATGCTTAATAACGGATCGTTGATTACAACAAAACGCATTCCATTCTCCGGACACATACATCCTGTTACTTCCAAAGCCCTTTTCAGGGTTTGGCAATGGGAGATTGAAAACGAACGAAGAAGAAGAAGAAGAAGTATAGCGAGCAAATGGGATTAAAGCAAAGAATAAACGATAGAAGGAAACATATTCCAATAACTTGAAAGGGTGGGACTTATGGTGAATTCCTCTTTTTATTCTTTATTCATTATCAGATCCAGGTCCCTTTTCTTTTACAAAGGTCACCGTTGTTTGTGCGACTGTTTTATCTGCACACTGCTTTTGTCTCATAGCTGTCTTGCGTGGTCAGTATTGCTCTCTCTCTCTCTCTCTCTCTCTCTCTCTCTCTCTCTCTCTCTCTCTCTCTCTTCCTGTCTGAGCATGAAGCTTTGTAGAATGTGTTCCACGGTCATGGTATGCTCCCCAAATCCCAAATGGACACTTATCATCTGTCCCAATCCTAATTTTGTTGTAAAGATGACCATTTGGGTAGGTTATGCCCAGTTCTCAGTCTGAAGATGATGACTTGCTCTTCTCTAGTTGCTTCTACGCGGTGATCCTGGATAAAAGGCTGCAGTAGGGCAGACTGGCTAACGAGAAGAGATTGAAGAGGGAAGGCTAACCCAGTACTAAATAGATTTCTGCTGAAGAAGAATGTGCCGGACCGAAAGGTACAAATATTGCAGTCAAGTTGTAAATTACGACACAACGCATTCCGTTTTCTAGACTATATTTTGCTATTTAAGTCCTATTCAGGGCTGGGTAGCGGAGAACGCACAAAGTCAAGTCGTCATATTTAACATAAGAAATATTATAGAAAGAAGGAGAGGGTACAATGTTGACGTACATACTTGCTATATAGATTGCACGAAAACGTTCAACTGTGTACAACACTAAGTATTGTGGACCATAATGAGAGACACGGAGTTCTCAACGCACTTGATTCATTTGATCGAATCACTATACCAGGAACAACAAACTGTGGCCAGAATAACCGGCGAAACGTCAGACTGGTTCGAAGTTCAAAAGGGCGTAAGACAGGGGTGCATACTGCCACCTTATCTATTCAATATGTATGCTGAATCTATAATGAAGACTGGTTCGAGTCATTAACAATCGGCTGGAACGAGAGACCATAGGTCAGATATGCACATGACAGTTGTTCTCTCAAAAAGCGCTGTGGGAATGGAACGGATGATCCTGTCAGTAAAACAACACAGCGAAGATCAAACCCTATACCTGAATATAAGTAAAACCAAGATAATGAGTACAGACAAGACAAATGCCAAACCTAAAGTTATTATAGAAAAATAGGAGATTGAGAAAGTCACACGTTTTCAGCACCTCGACTCAATTATAAACAACAATGGAGATTGCCTGAAGGAAGTCAGGCGGAGAATGGTTATGGCGATGCAAAAGTTGAATCAAACGACAAAATGTATGACAGAACTCTAATAAAAATGACTAACATAAAAATCCTGCGAACTTGCATCTTCCCGATGGCAACGAACCGATGTGTAACGTGGACCACCACACACACACTTAAGAAAAGGATTGAATCTTTTGAACTAAAATGCCGCATAAGGGTGCTCAAAACTTTCAGGACATAGTAGCGGAAGATTGAGAACGAAGAAGAAGGAAGAACAAGAAGAAGAAGAGGAAGACGAAGAAGAAGAAAAAGATGAGAAAAAAAGAAGAAGAAGAACACTCTTGTGTCACCATATCGACGTCAGTCAACATTCTCATAACGTTCGTATGTCTCCTGTATATCTGTTTCTAATTTATAGGACTTCACCAAGAGGTCAAGGCACTCTGGTGGCTCTCTCTTCTCACCTCACTCTGTTTCATTTGACTCTGTCCTACAGTCACACTCTTGCACACCTTTCACACGCGCCTTCAGGGTGAGACCCTTCCAATACACTTTGGTTGGACTGGCTTCTGAGAGCGCACAAACCTAGCATAGGTACATACAGATGCACACATACATTCAATCACTGGTTTATACGTCTTAATATCGCACAGGTTGACCACGGTCTAGGGTGGAATAGGCGCGCCTCCGCCAGTAGAAACTAGTAAGACAAACACACACACACAAAAACAAAAAAACAAACAAAACAAAACAAAACTTCACCAAGAGCAGCCACAGATGACGCCTAACTGGTTGCGGGTCTACTTAGCTTAGTGTTTGAGTCTATTAAGATGGACTCACACATTGGTAAAAAACCCACCCTCTAAGAAACTGGTTGTATACAGACTGTGTAGAGTATTTTAAGTCAGTATAAAGACGTTAAGTTAAGTTAAATCATGTAATGAGCCACTTATTCCTCGATAAGGTAGTTTATCTGGTACCGGTTCCAACCCTGTCTCAAGTCGTGTAGTTTTGTCCCATAGTGACTAGTGGACAATTGGATTGTTCATGCACCACTGAAGTCGCTCCAGCGCGCTCATGCAAGCGATGTACTGGTCTGTGCTGTTGATTCTGGGGTTGCCATACGGCGATGAGGTGTGAAACCACTAGTAGAAGACTTAGTTCTCGGTCGGGGTGTCGTAAGCAGTAAAGCAGCCACCTCACTGCGAACTGTTGAGACGCAACCCTTGATCATGAGATATGTCCGCACACCAGGCGAACAACATCTCCGTGCCATTACCAGGCTTGTCCCCTGGTTAAATGCACTCATTCGAGAGGAATCGCAGGTCGCTGACATTTGGTCCACGTGATTGGCTGATAAGCCAATGGTGCGAAGCTACCACCTGAGGGACTACGGCCGAACGTCTCCAAGCCAGAATCTCGCCCTAAATCTCAGCACCGCTGTGATGCGAGGCCACGATATGGTTGGGTCCTGGGTCTCGCGTCTCAGACCGGCCCGGTCGAGGCGCAGAAATGCACCTGGCCAAATGCACTCCTGCGTCTCTCTTTACCCCTGTCTGCTATCAGCCGTCACAATGGACGCAGAAGAGATGCAGTCCAGCGGACATTGCACCTCTGCCCTATTGAGACAACGTCCCAGGTGGCGGGGAATGCTAGGCATGCCGTCACTGCAGATGAGCCGAGAAAATAAAGGGAGCAAAGAGATACCTCACTCACATGCATATGCTACGCTTCTGGCAGGACGTGACGATCCTGAGACACAGTCACACTGGACTGCCTCTCTTCCGGGATAGTACAAACTAGTACATAGTCCATCATATCATATCATTGCCAAACGCTATAGACACGAGTGGGGAAGACTCGTTAGTCCTGCAAGACAACTTCCCTGAGAGAGACAACTCTGACCAAAAAACAACTGCTGCCTTGCAGATAGGCTGAGGACAGCCAAAGGCTAAGGAGGGCATCCCTACAGAAACGCCTGTTGAAATCGGATGCACTGAGCCACAGGCTTAACAAAATAAAACAGTGCAACGTAAATATCGCTGTAAACAGCGTACGATGAAGAAAAAGAAGAAGAAGATTCTGGTGTTGGTATTGGCCATCTCTTCCTTAAACAGCAGGTGAGGATTGAGTAGGGTTGCTAGTTTCCCTACTTGTGTCCGGCTGCTGTTACCGCTCTCTCTGCTTGTTACCTTTTGTTTACTTGTAAAATGGCTGCCCTTGAGTAAGTCCTCTAATAAAAAAGCCGGAACAGTGTATTCTGCATGATATCTTCATGAAAACGGGCTGTGTAAAAAATATTTATAGAAATATTGTCGTCAAGGCGAGCATAGTTGATAAGGTCACAGTGGCCTACATCATCCAATGACAATGTCACCAAACCGGTGTGAACACACGATGTAGAACATTGGGTAGGATCCAATTTAGTGTTCGAACACCTCAAGTTGGCTCAATTAATATTTGTGTCTTGATCGATCTTGGTTATCTTAATGCGAGTCCCAACTTCTTCTCCAGCGGACCCGGTCTTTAACCACGCAAGTCCAATGGGTGGTTAGCACTCCTCCAAAGACGTCTCGGATATTGCTGCGAACACCAAGGGAGTCTGGCCAACGCATTGGAGATCTTCCACGCAGTCTCTTATTCCGTTAGGGGTGCCAGACTGCTGTCGCCGTGCTCCGTCAATCATGATTTTGTCGCAGCACGTGAGAAGCTCATCAGTGTTTTGCCTTGTCTGCATAGATAGAACGTCTGACTAGTGCAGGTCATAACGTCTGACTAGCGTAGGTCATAACGTCTGACTAGCGTAGGTCATAACGTCTGACTAGCGTAGGTCATAACGTCTGACTAGCGTAGGTCATAACGTCTGACTAGCGTAGTGGTAAGTCACTCGCTTTTCCCAACAGAGGTATGGTGTTCGACTCCCATGATCGTCACGTTCCAGTCGACCCAGCTGTAAATGGGTACCTTGCACACGAATAGGGAAGTAAAAAGCAGCGAGGAAAGAAGGAACTTTACACCCTACTTCTTACAAACCTTGTCTTAGGCTACTGAAGTCTCTTTCAACTTCATTCCCCGACAGTAGTGTAACTACTATGGGACAAACCTTGACTTAGGCTACTGAAGTCTCTTACAACTTCATTCCCCGACAGTAGTGTAACTACTATGTGACAAACCTTGACTTAGGCTACTGAAGTCTCTTACAACTTCATTCCCCGACAGTAGTGTAACTACTATGTGACAAACCTTGATAGATTGCCGCATCATTAACCATCTTCGTATATCAGAATTGTGGAGATTTTGGACACATTGCGGAGAGGTGGGGGACCCAGTGGTCTCGGTGTAAGGTGTTCGCCTCTTGTGCTGGAGATCACGGGTTCAAATCACTGTGGAGACCGGGATTTGTTTCCGCGTATCATCCGATAAAAATGTCAACTAATCAATGAGTAGTGAGATCAGACACATGTGTACAGTGGCGCGCACGTTAAAAATCTCTTGCAGTTAGAAATCTAAAAAAGTAGGCCTCACGGTCGCTGATCGGGCAAAATTCAAATTTAAAATCTATTCAAATTATTCTAGGGTTTCTCACCCCACAGAGAATAGGTCGCAAAAAGGGGACTGTGTGGCTATAACATCAGGTCTTGGTTATGTGAGCAGAGCGACATAGATAGGCTGCGGTTTTACCTTGCTCTAATTTACGCTTCCACCACCACCAGTCCCAAAAATAGGCGATCGCATATTCCAGTGGCTACACATACTGGGATTGACCTGTCAAGCCACCAGCGGATTTTCGCCCGCCAAAAAATATGAAACAAAGGAAGTCATTCCTCTCCATGACCTCTAACGAGACATAAGTGGACTGAAGATAGATAAATAGATATATATATATATAAAGATATAAAGATAGATAAATAGATAGATATATAGATAGGTAGATAGATAAATAGATAGATATATTGTAGAGAGTGATTCCGACCCCTCCAGTGATTGTGCTTGTCCAAATAATTCTGCTCAAAGAAGAAGGGATGTAATTAAACCACATGTCTGGAATCCAGGATGGGTGACACCACCCTTTCTGAAATATTTTCACAGTGATCTCCCTTGACATCTTGTAAACATCATGGCTGTTCTTGCAAACAGGTGCTTGTTTCTGTGATGTCTCTGATTAGGCGGTTACATACTGTTTTATTCGCAAACCTGATGCTTGAAAGCAGTTGCCTCATAATAAGAAAAACGTTCTTCACTTTTTGGTATGTTATTTAAAATCTAAATTTGTTCTTGGACGCTGCGTATCTGTTCGTGCAAGACAAGTTCTCATTTGAAAGAGTAAACTCGGTTAAGAGTAGTTAAGACCAAATAACGACGAAATGTGAGTGAGTTAGTTTAGAGCTAGTGTAGTAGCTTCGTAGTCCCTGATCTAGAGCATCAGTACCAGAGTGATAGAGTGGTCGTTACTCACGGCAAAGGTATTTGCTAGTGTTATTTTTGGTACTGTTAGTGTTATCGGCAATCTTTGGTCGGCCCAACTACGTAGTACTAATAGTAGAGTAGAAATAAAAACTAAGTAATAGTAAGTAGCCCCTTTTCAGCCATGTCTGACTATAGGTTGATGCGACCTTGGAGTAGCAACTCTCTACCGAGTCTTTCGTTTTCCTTTTTCTTTCGGCGTGTCTCTTCACTTGCCTGTGTTATATGAGCTGATTTTCGCCAGCCTGAGAAGGCTCTTCAGGTTACATCTCCATTTGGATTGGTCTGCAGCTATGTCTTCCCAAGATGTCAGATCCATATTCAAAGCCTTCATGTCCCGCTTATATACGTCTTTGAACCGCAGCTGTAGTCGGCCAGCTGTTCTTTTACCACATGCCAGCTGTCCGCAGAGAATATTTTTGGGGATGCGACCGCCTTCCATGCGACGAACAGAACCAAGACATCGCAGTCTTTGTTGGCGAAGGGGAGTGTACATATCTGGAAGACCAGTGGGAGAATGCACCTCCGCATTTTTCACCATGTCTCTCCATGAGATGTCAAGGATGGATCTCATGCGCCGTAGGTGAAAGGTATTGAGGTTATGCTCTTGTTTGGCATATGTTGTCCACGTTTCGCTGCCATATAGAACTGTACCTACGACACAAGCATTGTAGACTATGACCTTGGTCTTGGCTGTAAGTTTGGGGTTTTCACAGACACGTGTAAGCGTTGTAAGACGAGAAAATACGGTAGCAGCTCTGCCAATGCGATTGTCCAATTCAGAGTCTAGGGAGAGCTTATCATTGATTAGAGATCCCAGGTAAGTGAACTGGTCCACAGTTGCCAGTTCATAGTTATCGATAGTGATGGTTGGTGTGATATCTACATTTTGTCCCAGCACATTTGTTTTTTTCAGGCTTATTGTGAGGCCAAAATCTTTGCACCCCTTGGTGAAGCGATCTATCAATCTCTGGAGCTCATACACACTGTGAGTGACAATTATAGGGTAAAATGGAGAGACAAGCTGAGGTAACCTTACAATCAGTCTTAGGACTGATGAATCACGGAATAGGGTCAAATGGAGAGACATGCTCAGACAACTTTACAACCAGTTTTAGGGCTGATCAACAAGATGAATGTGTGTTTAAAAATACGAAATTAGACGTTTGTGGAGCTCAGAGCTGTTTAGTAAGTACGCAACTCTTGATATATTTTGAGTTTGAACTGCACTGGTATTTGAGATTGACTCACTTAAATGATAATTTGAGAATGCGTGTGTTTGGTAAACATTTTTCCATCATTTTTTTTCTTTTCTTAGAAATATGGCCTCAGCTTTTCTCAGAAATATGTGTGGACTTCAGGTCGGCCAACTGTGTGGTCTTCAGCATAGAGCTTCCCTGGCTTTCAGCTCTCAGAGACACAATTTGGTCAAGCGAAAGTTCATTGAAAATAGCAAAACAAAGCCAAAGTTTTCATCTGGATCTGCAGACAGAAATGTTTTTGGTACAAATGTTCAACGACAGC
The DNA here is from genome assembly GCA_036924085.1 of Ariolimax columbianus. Lineage (NCBI taxonomy): Eukaryota > Metazoa > Mollusca > Gastropoda > Stylommatophora > Arionidae > Ariolimax > Ariolimax columbianus. The sequence goes on from JAVGWX010000012.1 coordinate 47,983,730, forward strand.
ATTCCAGAGGACTTTCCTCAGGTTAGTTTAATTTTCACAGAACCTCGGGTAGATGTCACAGTGTGCATGGCTGTAACTTAACTTAATGTCCTTATACTAGTTTAGAAGACTCTGTAAAGTCTGTTTACAACCAGTTTCTTTTACATTCACTTGACTGAAAAATACCCTGCCTCCACGATTTCCTGTGGCAATACATTCCAAGCATTCACCTCTCTCTGACTTAAAAAAACAGACTGAACTACCACCTATTCTTCTTCTTCGTACGCTGTCAGACGTCAACTTGTATTTGTTCAAAGAAAGCAGCTGTCATCCTGAGGCTATTGACACTGGTGATGGCCACATGTGCTTTCTCTGGTCCTCGTACGTCGGGCAATTTTGCAGCAGATGTTCAGCGGTCATTTTCCTTGTGCCACACGAGCATTCATCAGTGCCACCTATCTTCAATTTATTGAATAGATGGTACCTCAGTCTGTTGTGGTCTGTGCGGAGTCTGAAGACCACAACCTGCTCTCTTCTGTTCAGCTGGTAGTAGGCATCATTTTTTGTACCACCTATTCAATAAGCTGAAGATAGGTGATACTGACCAGTTCTATTTCTGGTACTGGAAAAATGACCACTAAACATCTGCAGCAAAATTGCTCAACATACGAGGGTCAGAGAAAGCATATGTGGCCATCACCAGTGCCAAAAAGACAAATGGCAGTGTCGACAGCCTCAGGATGACCGCTACTTTCTTCGAAAAAATTCAAGAAATTCAAGTCAACGTCTGACAGCATATGAAGAAGATGTCTTTAACTTTGATCAAATTATCTTTACTGTCCGACTCTAGTTTAATTAAATTCTCTTTGCGCCCCTAATTTCTCCAAGACTTACTTATTTCTTTTCTTTTCAGGAGATTCCATTCTTCTATATATCCACATTTCAAAGGCATTACTTCTCTGCAACAGTTTCTTCATTGTCTATGTTTGACTGCCATACAGTAAAAATGATTATACATAACATTCACATAAAATCAATTTTAATTTATGAGTGACTTGTTTGGATGTCAGTATCTGTCTAATGTTGGTGAAAACAAATTTGACCATTTCCATTATCTCATTTATGACCTCCTATAAATGAATTGTTCTTACACTTGATTCTGTATCTTATCTTCAGATCAAAAGTCAGTCCATATAAAGAGTAGGATATCAAAATCCACAAAACTGTTATTAATAACATCCGGGGCAGCATCCATTGCCTACTATGTCATCCATACATTGGAAAGGTCAGAAGTTAAAAAGAAACCATGGAGGGTAAGTTAAATGTCATTATCTGTGACACATATTTGTCATTAATTGGGTAGTGTATAGTTCTGTCATGCCCTGTCCTAATACTGAACGAGAAAGAAGGATTAGACATGGGGCCATGATCCCCACCATAAAAATAATTGTCTCTTCTGCTAAAAAAGATTTGATGTCGAAGAACGCAAATTCAGGAGGAAAACAAAACAAAGAGGTACCAGAGGCGGAAAAAATAAATCAAAGAGAAACCAGGCAACAATAGTCACGTCAGTCAGGCACAAGAGCGGGGACAACAAGTGCGATCATGGACAAACACAGAACGGCCGATTTTACTGTGTTTCAATGCGCACCTCCCCCAGACCTAGCAAGCTGCACAGAAAAAATTGGTTACCTCCGCTATGTATAGTTAACAACGCCAAGTTAGTCAACTCGGCAGACCAGCCACGACACACGACGACACTTCGATGGTCCATGAATCAACTGAACAGGCATATGGCCCAGACTGATAAATACACCGGCCCACCGACGACCATTCTCTTCCCCCCAAAAGTTGTGTGTCATTTCCAGCAACTTGCAAAGCGGATTTGATTAACACAAACAGAACCATCTCATGAATAGTTTGAAAAATATGAGATATGACGTCATTGCGCTATCGGAAACACGTATCCACTCCGACACGCATCGTACTTGGTGCGAAAATGGCGACTGAGATCCATATTGGTGCAGGAGAGGGCCAATACCACACAGGTGGAGTTGGTTTCAATATCTCAAGCCGCCATGTAAAAAATGTAATCTCTGTGAAAATCAAGTCCCTGGTCAGAGAAACCCCTCCTCATCATACAATGCTACGCACCCCATGGCGATTACGACGATAACGTCATGGAGCTGTTCTGTGAGAACCTCGAGCAAACATTACACCGCCCTGCCTACAAGAAGGTCACCCTAGGTGATCTGAATGCCAGGGTGGGCACCAGACGGGCAAAGGAACAATTTATAAGTGCGTTGTCTGAAGACCAGTGTAACGACCAAGGAGATCGGCTGGCTATCTTTGCGGAGACACAGAAATTGGTCATAGCAAATACATTCTTTAAGAAACCAGCAGGAAAAAAGATGGATGTGCCCTCCCCAGATTGGAAAACAAAAGCAGAAATCGATTATGCCATGGGTGAGGACCTCCAATTAGTCACCAATGTGGAGGTACTACATCACTTAGACGTGATCAGCGGCCACAGACCACTCTGGATCTCGTTAAACTTAAGCTGCCCTCCTCACAAACAACGGTACAGAGTCATAACACAAGTAAATAGCACCAAACTAGAAGATCAAATCTCAAGACAGAAATGACCCATCTCTGGATCTCCAACAAGTCTTGTTGGTCAACTGGTGACTAGAATAAAGGAATGTGTCGTTGCTGCGACAATTCCTACCCCTACTAAAAGGTGCTCCAAGATTGGAGAAGAAACTAGACCTTTACTCGAGATGCAGAGAAGGCTTAAAGTCAATGGCACACACAACAAGATCGGGTTATGCAAACTTAACAAAAGAATACGTCATCTACTCAAAGCTGACTAGGAGCAGCATCAAACACGAAGACTGGTCAAGGCAGCTGAAAACAGGCACAGTATAGTAAGATGTCGTAAGAGCATGGTGCTGAAGAAAACCATTCTTCACACACTGAAATTGGCAGATAACAACAGACAGATGAGCCACAGAGACAGCGCGCCAACAGTATTATACTAACCTTTTCTCATAGGAGATGGTCCAGAAGGTACTGATGACAACCAAGTTAGAACCTGTTCAATTGATTGAACCTGATGAGGTCACCGATGCAATCCAACAGGCAAAGTCAGGCACAGCCCCGTGAGTAGACGGAATTACCATAGACATTCTTAAAGCGGGAGGAGGCATTCTAGCACTACAGCTATCTAATTTATTTAACAAGTGCTACACAGAGGAACGAATTTCAGATCAATGGAAAACCTCAAAAACTATACTCATCCACAAGAAAAGCGACACACGACTCCTGGAGAACTATCTGTTTGCTGCCGATGATATATAAAATATTCTCCAAAGTCCTTGTCAACAAGATCGGCCAACAACTGGACCTCGAATAACCCTGTGAGCAGGCTGGATTCAGAAGAAGGTTCTCCACTACTGACCACCTACACACAATCCACCAGCTACTGGAGAGAGCAAGTGAACTACTATATGGCTAGTGTCTATAGACTATGAAAAGGTCTTTGACAGTATTGAAATCGATGCCATAATAAATGCCCTTAGAAACCAGGGCGTGGCCGAAAATTACACAAGAATGATTGAGGAAATAAATGTAGGGTGCAGTACAGACATGGCGCCCAATAACTGTTCTACTAGCGAGAGGAGTGCGGCAGCGTGACACAATATCTCTAAAGCTGTTCACAGCGGCACTTGAGGACATGTTCCAACAGCTCAACTTTGCCGATAGAGGCATAAATATAGATGGGGAAAGGCTCACCCAGCAACACTTTACGGATGGCATTGTGCTCATCAGCCACACCACCGAGGAGGCACAACACTCCCTGATCGAACTAGATGAGGTCTGTAGAGGTGTTGGACTATGAATGAACAAAAAGAAAACGCAATGTCTCCGAAACCCTTACTGTCGCAAATTCGAGATCAAGCTGGAAATGAGCCTATCGAAGATGTCAGCTCCTACATATACTTGGGGGAAGGAAATAAATGCCACCCACACCTTAGACCGAGAATCTAAAGATGAAGAGCTGCAGCCTGGTCTAGCTTCAATACCATAAAGCCTATACTTCTGCAGCTGAAAGACACCATGGCAAGGGTGCATCTTTTCAATTCTGCGGTCATACCAGCCATGATATACGGATGTGAAGTATGGAATCTACACAACGTGGATGCAGAGAAACTATGAGTTACCCAGCGAGCGATGGAAAGACGCTTCCTTGGGATCTCGATCAGAGATCGAATCCACAAAACTGAAATAAGAGAATGCACTCTATTTCGAGACGTTGTGGAAGCTGCGTTGTCTCACAAATACCACTGGGCTAGCCATGTTCTGCGCATGTCAGATAACAGATGGGCACTCAGAATGACATTCTGGTGGCCATATGATTTTACGTGACCACGCGGCCGCCCACCAATACGATGGCGAGATGGTCTGCAGAGAGACATAGGTCCGAAATGGTACGACACAGCAAAAGATCGGACTGCATACAGGACATTGATGGCTACCTCGCTGGACTGAAGTTGAGGATATTGTATTGTATACTAAAAAATGAGAAAGGACTTTCAATAGGGTCTATTACGTAAACCAGTCAAACCAGAAGGAAATATGGACAGACACTGGAGAGGACAGGTCATCCCATAACCGGTGAGGTCATTGAGGCACACATAAAGACACCGCCACCACTCCATGCCATCCCTCTCTATCAGCGACTGCTGCTGACTGTGCCTCCTCTGGTCGGAGATTAGTCCATTCCTTTATGTTGTCCTTGCAGCTTTTTTGGGACGACCTCTTTGTTGTCCGCCTTGCACCTTTCCATCAACGTGATCCCCGTAGTAGTGAGTGACTGCAGATGAAGCCAAGCATAGCACAACCACCTGGAGGACCCCAGTCTACCTTCATCAGCATGCTCGAGATGTGAGGAAAGCTACAACCCGCCACTTAACATCCTTTTCAGAGCACACAAAAGAGTAATCCTACTCATTGTGGGCATTCAACAGCAACAACAATCTCGATATATGGCCATACCAAGCGAGTTTCCGTCTTTTGAACGTTGCCAAGACTGGAGAAAATTGTGCCGGGCAGTTCTGGACTGCCTGGCGAGGGTAGATTAATGGCATACGCACCCTGAAGTACAGATAGTCATTTATGTGTGTTTTATAGGCTACAAAAAGGTCTTTGACAGTCTAGCTTGAGAAACTACTTACATGTCTAGGAATCAGTGGTATGAACGGGAAAGACACAAGAAATCTCAGTAACTGATACTGTGAGCAAACTGTCACTGTAAGATCTGGCAGGCTTTACTAATGTATTTAGATGTTACAAGAGGAGTGCAATAAGATTGTGACCTGTTGGCCTAAGTCCACTCAAAACTCACCTGATGGACAAGAGCGCGATCTTGAAATTATTGAAATTGCGCACCAATACAATGCCAAAGACATGCCTGGTCAGTTGTGCTTCCTAGTGATGGTTTTCTTAACAGTTTCACTCCATAGAGCAGTGCTGATATATTGACTTGTAACTTTCTTACAGTGTTACAGAACCGATATATTTCCTTGTAAACTTTCTTACAATGCTACAGAGCCAATATGTTGGCGTGTTACTTTCTTACAATGCTATGGCACAGATATATTGGCTTGTAAGCTTATTACAGTACTACAGAGCGATATATTGGCTTGTAAGCTTATTACAGTACTACAGAGCGATATATTGGCTTGTAAGCTTATTACAGTACTACATAGCGATATATTGGCTTGTAAGCTTATTACAGTACTACAGAGCGATATATTGGCTTGTAAGCTTATTACAGTACTACAGAGCGATATATTGGCTTGTAAGTTTATTACAGTACTACAGAGCGATATATTGGCTTGTAAGTTTATTACAGTACTACAGAGCGATATATTGGCTTGTAAGTTTATTACAGTACTACAGAGCGATATATTGGCTTGTAAGTTTATTACAGTACTACAGAGCGATATATTGGCTTGTAAGTTTATTACAGTACTACAGAGCGATATATTGGCTTGTAAGTTTATTACAGTACTACAGAGCGATATATTGGCTTGTAAGTTTATTACAGTACTACAGAGCGATATATTGGCTTGTAAGTTTATTACAGTACTACAGAGCGATATATTGGCTTGTAAGTTTATTACAGTACTACAGAGCGATATATTGGCTTGTAAGCTTATTACAGTACTACAGAGCGATATATTGGCTTGTAAGCTTATTACAGTACTACAGAGCGATATATTGGCTTGTAAGCTTATTACAGTACTACAGAGCGATATATTGGCTTGTAAGCTTATTACAGTACTACAGAGCGATATATTGGCTTGTAAGCTTATTACAGTACTACAGAGCGATATATTGGCTTGTAAGCTTATTACAGTACTACAGAGCGATATATTGGCTTGTAAGCTTATTACAGTACTACATAGCGATATATTGGCTTGTAAGCTTATTACAGTACTACAGAGCGATATATTGTCGTACAAACTATCTTACAATGCTACGGTGGAGATATATTGGCTTGTAAGCTTATTACAGTACTACAGAGCGATATATTGTCGTACAAACTATCTTACAATGCTACGGTGGAGATATATTGGCTTGTAAGCTTATTACAGTACTACAGAGCGATATATTGGCTTAAAACTTTCTTACAATGCTACGGTAGAGATATATTGGCTTGTAAGCTTATTACAGTACTACAGAACGATATATTGGCTTGTAAGCTTATTACAGTACTACATAGCGATATATTGGCTTGTAAGCTTATTACAGTACTACAGAGCGATATATTGTCGTACAAACTATCTTACAATGCTACGGTGGAGATATATTGGCTTGTAAGCTTATTACAGTACTACAGAGCGATATATTGTCGTACAAACTATCTTACAATGCTACGGTAGAGATATATTGGCTTGTAAGCTTATTACAGTACTACAGAGCGATATATTGTCGTACAAACTATTTTACAATGCTACGGTGGAGATATATTGGCTTGTAAGCTTATTACAGTACTACAGAGCGATATATTGTCGTACAAACTATCTTACAATGCTACGGTGGAGATATATTGGCTTGTAAGCTTATTACAGTACTACAGAGCGATATATTGGCATAAAACTTTCTTACAATGCTACGGTGGAGATATATTGGCTTGTAAGCTTATTACAGTACTACAGAGCGATATATTGTCGTACAAACTATCTTACAATGCTACGGTGGAGATATATTGGCTTGTAAGCTTATTACAGTACTACAGAGCGATATATTGGCATAAAACTTTCTTACAATGCTACGGTGGAGATATATTGGCTTGTAAGCTTATTACAGTACTACAGAGCGATATATTGTCGTACAAACTATCTTACAATGCTACGGTGGAGATATATTGGCTTGTAAGCTTATTACAGTACTACAGAGCGATATATTGGCATAAAACTTTCTTACAATGCTACGGTAGAGATATATTGGCTTGTAAGCTTATTACAGTACTACAGAGCGATATATTGTCGTACAAACTATCTTACAATGCTACCTAGCCGATATATTGACTTGAAGTATTACTATACTCTTTTATTTGAAAGTTTGTCGATAACAACTTTTCCCAATTTATAAGTGTTCCCATTCTTCATTCTGCCTATTCTTCCTACTGGAAGTTTTCTATTTTAAAAATAAATGTGTCTAAAAGCTCAAAATATTTTGTTATTTTTCTTTTGGAACTCGTTTTCAAACTCCCGTTAGGGATCAAGATGCTGAGCAGCGCATGAGCTGCAGTGGTCAGCGACCCATAGCTGACTGCTAGCGTCGGGCCAACGAAACAGAGCTGACAAGACCCTTCTACACCCCCACACAGTGATCCTGGATAACAGGCTGGAGCAGGGTAGACTGGCTAAGGGATCAAAGAGGGAATGGTAACCCGGTACTCAAAAAATGCTTGTGGAAGTCGGATGTGTTGGACCAAAAGGTGCAAATATCGCAGTCAAACTGTAAACTACGACACTACGCATTCTGTTCTCTGGACTACATTCTGCTACTTAAGCCCTTTTAGGGCTTGGTAGCAGGAGATTGAGGACGAAGCCAAGCCAAACTCCCGTTACCAAGTCCTAGAAAAGGGCTTTGCCATTAGCAGGATGTAGTCCGGAGAACGAAATGCGTTGTGTCGTAGTTTACAGCTTGACTACAATATCTGCACATTTTAGTCCAACACATCCAACTTCAGCATGGCATGTTTTGGTACCGGGTTAGCCATCCCTCTTGGATTCCCTCTCCTTAGCCAGGATCATCACGCGGAGTAGGAGAAGGGCCTTGACAGTCCGTGCAATGCCTAGCATCTTGATTGCATATTTCTGAGTGAATTAGTTAAGTGACCTACGGTTCCCGCATTTTTATTTTGTGATTGATTATCATTCTATAGCTGATTGTTTGCATGCTTTGCCAATTGTGTTTTTCCTTTTTCTTCTTCTTTTTTGTTCGATCTCAATCTCCCACTACCAAACCCTGAAAGGGTAAGTAGCAGAATGTAGTCCAGAGAACGGAATGCGTTGTGTTGTAGTTTACAGCTTGGCTGCGATATTTGCACCTTTCGGTCCAACACATCCGACTTCAGCAAGGTTTTTCCTTTTTGAGATGTCTGAATTCCGTGAGAAGGGGATCATCAAGTTTTGATTCAAATCCAGGGAAAGGTTCACAGAGGTTTGTGAAATGTTAAAACAAGTTTATGGGTATCAGTGCATGAGCCATCCGCTTTGTTACAAAGGGTTTAAGCGGTTTAAAGATGGTCAGCAAGCAACAGATGACAACATGTGTTCGGGGCGACCCATCACATTGTTGTTTTTGTTGTTACGGATTCAGCAGCATCCGGGCTCTTTCCCTTCGGCCCAATGCCATGTAATGTTATCTGCACTTGTTTAGCAGCTGTTGTCTAGTGCCAAACAAAGTGTTCCATGTATCTGGCCACAAAGGAAGTCGATCTGTACATCTGCAAGGGGAGGTCCCAACTCTTGTGCGAGTTGGTGGTAGTCAGGGTGCATTTCTTTGATTAGCGGGATGGGCTGAGCAGTACTTTGTTTTTGTTTTGTGGGGGTCCCACATCAGTTTCCAGTTGGTTCTGTCGTGGACATGGGTTGTCCAGTCGATGGCTAACTTGTTTGTTTTAGGATCTGACTGCTGTGCAGATATAGCAAATCTTGCCACCTAGCGGGTGTCATGAAATTCTAACAGAAATGACTAGGGCACCAAGTGGTTGGGAAGTTTGTATCACGACTCCTGATACAAGATCACATAGACAATCGCGACACCATCTTCTTCTTCCTCATTCGTTCTCAATCTCCCGTTACCTAGTCGTGAAAAGGGCTTTGCAAATAGGATGTAGTTCGGAGAACTGAATGCGATGTGTCGTGGTTTACAGCTTGACTGCGATATTTGCACCTTTCGATCCCGCGCATCTGACTTCAGCAGTCGTTTTTGAGTACCGTATTATTCTTCCCTCTTCGATCCCTTCTCCTTATCCAGGATCATTGCATGGAGGTGTAGAAGGTTGTATTTTCAAAAAAGACTTGACATAGTCTAATTTATCCTTTCTTTTGATTATCTTATAAACCTGTATTGTCACAGCGAATTCTTCTCTTTTCTAGACACTGTAGGCAGACTTTTCTAAGTTTTTTTCTCATAACTGTAATTCTGGAATCTAATTATCAGCTTTGTCGCTATTCTTTGTATCCTTTCCAGTATGTTTATATCTCTTCTACGAAAAATACTCCATACCTTTACACAGTACTCCAATATAGGTCTCACTAATGCTTTATACAGTTTTTACAATCATTTCTTTGCTCCTATGTTTAATATTTCTTTTTTTCATACCTAACATTGCATTTGCCTTTTTCACTGCTACCTGGACTTGCTCGCTAGCTCACCTTTACCTGTATGATCTATTATAGCCCCTAGGTCCCTTTCCTTTTCCATCATTTTAACATTGTTCTCGTCAATTCTGTAATTATATTCCATATTGGATCTACCCATGAGAACGACTGTATATTTATCTACATTAAACTCAATTTGCCAGCTCACATACTATTCTCGAATCCGACCTCAATATATCCACTTCTGCTTTAGATGAAACAATACTGGATAGTTTTGTATCCTCCGCGAATTTGGTAGCCGGAGATTGAGAGCGAAAGAAGAAGAAGATAGCAGGTAAATGTTTTTTAGTCAGAAAGTGGTGATTGCTTGGAATGCATTGCCTCTGGAAATAGTGGAGACAGGGTCAGTATTTTAATGCATTCAAGAATAGGTTGTATGAGCATAGTTATATTTAGATCAAGTGAGTGTAAAAGAAAATGGTTGTATACAGACTCTGCAGAGTCTTCTAAACCAGTTTAAAGACGTTACGTTAAGTAATCTTGTTCTGTTCCATTCATTGCATCTCTGCCCGTGCTTCCTGTTAGTAGCTAGAAGCTAGTATCTGGAGGTTTTGCTAGAAGGAAACAGTCAAGTAGGCGGTTCGGTTTTCTTTTTTTTTTTTTGTTGATTTGTCCAGTTCTTCTTAGTTGACTTGTTATTTTTTGTTGAATTTCTTGTGGGATACAATTTCCTTTATCGCTGTGGAAGAGCACTCACTTTTCATGGCAAAGGTACGGGGTTCAATTCCCGCTATCCGTTCGCTTCTGTCCGACCCAGCTGTGAATGGGGGTTCATTTGTAAATGTGAATTGATACAGGCCCCAGGGATGGAACTTCGGGAGGAACCGCCGCCCCCCCGGACATCATCTACCATACACAACATGGAAGTCGCTGAACAGACTCCAAACTGGTGCAAGAGGAATATGAAACGATGGGGATACACAGATGATGACACATGTGATTGTGGCGTAATACAGGACCCAGACCACCTGATGACCTGCCCCAACCTCCAGGAAACCGCAATAGGTACGACATGATGAAGGCAAATGGTAAGACAATCCATGTCGCTGAATACTGGATGCATAACGTGTCGCTTGGACACGAAAAGTATGTAAGCATTTGCAAATGGGTGTGGAGCCACGTCACCGCGCATACACCAACTTAGTACAAATAAGTTTATAATACTTCATCCCTGACGGCATTTTCTGCCATGGGACATATTTTGTTTTTTTTAAAAATTCCACAGGGTAAGGTAGCTGACCCCGTGTCTAACCCTCGTAGTCACTTCTTACGATATACCTGGTAGGTGTGCATTGCTAATTACGATTCTTTGCCCCCCTGTCCTGTCGGGCCTGGTGAACACTCGGACGGCCTGGTCTGGTAACCCTGCCCTTTTCGTTCCGGCAACTTACACCTGGTCGTGTTCAGATCTAGGTCAAAAGGTGGGGCGGGGGGCGGGCGGTCCTTTATTTACCCCGTATATCACCGTTTTTGCAAAGTCAGCGCATAAATAAGTTCCCGTAGCAGAAACTGTCCTCGGGGATGGAGTGTCGGAGATTTAATTGTACTAAGTCACAGCTTGCGCGAGATGGGGTGCCAGTTCCCTTCCTCACTGCGTGTTTCTCCCTAGATGTATGTCAGGTAAGTATTTACAAACGAACCTCCTGTACTTGTAAACACGCGACAATGGATACAAAAATAACGCTATACAACACGTTATTCCTACCCACGTAGTGCTACATGTGCTATGTAGCATTCACAAAGATAAAAGAACCATCGTAACATCAGAGATGAAATGCATGCTTGGAGTAACAAGAATGGATATGGCTTGGCCTGGCTTCGTTCGTTCTCAATCTCCTGCTACCAAACCCTAAAAGGGCTTAAGTAGCAGAATGTAGTCCAGAGAACGGAATGCGTTGTGTCGTAGCGGACAGCTTGACTGCGATATTTGCACCTTTCGATCCAACGCATCCGACTTCAGCAAGCATTTTTTGACTACCGGGTTAGCATTCCCTCTTCGATCCCTTCTCCTTAGCCAGTCTGCACTGCTGCAGCCTGTTATCCAGGATCACCGCGTGGAGGTGTAGAAGGGTCTTGGCAGCTCTGGTTCGCTGCCCTAACGCTAGCAGACAGCTATGGGTCGCTGACCAGTGCAGCTCATGCGCTGCTCAGCATCTTGAATGGATATAATCAGAGAAGAGGATTTTATTTAGACGAGTGAAAGACTTCATCAAAAGACAGCAAACCAAATGGTTTGGTCACGTCAACACCAGGTAGTATCCCTTATTCTTGTGATCACATCACAGATGTTGGCAACACTTCCGCGATGAACTCGTCCGCTGACTGTAGTTGCTCTTTAGCTCCATACAACTTTGCACATGGCAAGCACCATCGTGGGATTCATCTATAGGTGTATTAATCCATATAAAGCGACGGTTGCGTGGTACCGTGTTTTATAGTATCCCTCAGAAAGCAATGCTAAACATAGAATACAAGGGCCGGCCGCGCAGAAGATAGATAACAGAAATGACAGAGACATTAAAGCTCCCCGTGTACGAAGCACATACTAGAACCCGGTGAAGAAACCTCTTCATAACCTGACGCTGGAAGGCACAAGCACATACTAGAACCCGGTGAAGAAACCTCTTCATAACCTGACGCTGGAAGGCACAAGCACATACTAGAACCCGGTGAAGAAACCTCTTCATAACCTGACGCTGGAAGGCACAAGCACATACTAGAACCCGATGAAGAAACCTCTTCATAACCTGACGCTGGAAGGCACAAGCACATACTAGAACCCGGTGAAGAAACCTCTTCATAACCTGACGCTGGAAGGCACAAGCACATACTAGAACCCGGTGAAGAAACCTCTTCATAACCTGACGCTGGAAGGCATAAGCACATACTAGAACCCGGTGAAGAAACCTCTTCATAACCTGACGCTGGAAGGCACAAGCACATACTAGAACCCGGTGAAGAAACCTCTTCATAACCTGACGCTGGAAGGCACAAGCACATACTAGAACCCGGTGAAGAAACCTCTTCATAACCTGACGCTGGAAGGCACAAGCACATACTAGAACCCGGTGAAGAAACCTCTTCATAACCTGACGCTGGAAGGCACAAGCACATACTAGAACCCGGTGAAGAAACCTCTTCATAACCTGACGCTGGAAGGCACAAGCACATACTAGAACCCGGTGAAGAAACCTCTTCATAACCTGACGCTGGAAGGCACAAGCACATACTAGAACCCGGTGAAGAAACCTCTTCATAACCTGACGCTGGAAGGCACAAGCACATACTAGAACCCGGTGAAGAAACCTCTTCATAACCTGACGCTGGAAGGCACAAGCACATACTAGAACCCGGTGAAGAAACCTCTTCATAACCTGACGCTGGAAGGCACAAGCACATACTAGAACCCGGTGAAGAAACCTCTTCATAACCTGACGCTGGAAGGCACAAGCACATACTAGAACCCGGTGAAGAAACCTCTTCATAACCTGACGCTGGAAGGCACAAGCACATACTAGAACCCGGTGAAGAAACCTCTTCATAACCTGACGCTGGAAGGCACAAGCACATACTAGAACCCGGTGAAGAAACCTCTTCATAACCTGACGCTGGAAGGCACAAGCACATACTAGAACCCGGTGAAGAAACCTCTTCATAACCTGACGCTGGAAAGCACAAGCACATACTAGAACCCGGTGAAGAAACCTCTTCATAACCTGACGCTGGAAGGCACAAGCACATACTAGAACCCGGTGAAGAAACCTCTTCATAACCTGACGCTGGAAGGCACAAGCACATAGTAGAACCCGGTGAAGAAACCTCTTCATAACCTGACGCTGGAAGGCACAAGCACATACTAGAACCCGGTGAAGAAACCTCTTCATAACCTGACGTGGAAGGCACAAGCACATACTAGAACCCGGTGAAGAAACCTCTTCATAACCTGACGCTGGAAGGCACAAGCACATACTAGAACCCGGTGAAGAAACCTCTTCATAACCTGACGCTGGAAGGCACAAGCACATACTAGAACCCGGTGAAGAAACCTCTTCATAACCTGACGCTGGAAGGCACAAGCACATACTAGAACCCGGTGAAGAAACCTCTTCATAACCTGACGCTGGAATGCACAAGCACATACTAGAACCCGGTGAAGAAACCTCTTCATAACCTGACGCTGGAAGGCACAAGCACATACTAGAACCCGGTGAAGAAACCTCTTCATAACCTGACGCTGGAAGGCACAAGCACATACTAGAACCCGGTGAAGAAACCTCTTCGTAACCTGACGCTGGAAGGCACAAGCACATACTAGAACCCGGTGAAGAAACCTCTTCATAACCTGACGCTGGAAGGCACAAGCACATAGTAGAACCCGGTGAAGAAACCTCTTCATAACCTGACGCTGGAAGGCACAAGCACATACTAGAACCCGGTGAAGAAACCTCTTCATAACCTGACGTGGAAGGCACAAGCACATACTAGGACCCGGTGAAGAAAGGGGGGGGGGGGTGGGGTCATTCCTTGAATTGTTAAACTGTTTCTTTAATATTGTATAGTATGATTGAAGGGCATATTTTGTGAAGGAATACTAACGTCTGGTCAGGCAAAAATATACTAATCAGACATGTTAGTCAGGGTCAGGCGAAACATACTGGTCAAGACCCTCGCCTTAGCTTCCTCATAGCCTTTCCTGGAAACGGGCTGTTTTTTAATTTGAATTTTTAACGTGCTCGACACTGAATACGGGAGTCCGATCTCACTATCCAGAGATCATGGGAATTTGTTACCAGAAGTTTCACGTGTGAAAAAAAAAATCGCGGTCTTCACCGTTATTCGAACCCGCGACCTCCAGCACCCGAGGCGAACACCTTACCTTGAGACCACTTAGCACCGCCCACCCCCCACCCCCCCCCCCCCCCACCTGGAACAATGTGGTCAGCACATGGGCACCGAATAACTATGCGGACCTGGGACAACCTTGAACGATATGGACAGGGTATATGTGCTTCATACGAAGGCTTCATCTCCCCGGCGTGTCTAGCCTGTCTTCGCTTGTTCAGCTGCTGATTTTATGGATGTCTCACATGACGCTGCAGATTAACGAGAGAGATGTGCGCCATATTGTTCGATCTTGCCTGTCAGCTTCCCGAGTGTCGGGTACTAAACCAAAGACGTTTAGTAAAGTCTTAAAGATGTAGTTGAAATGTGTCTTTACATTTAGTGAAGTCCTAAAGTTGTAGTTGAAATGTGTCTTTACGTTTAGTGAAGTCCTAAAGTTGTAGTTGAAATGTGTCTTTATATTTAATGAAGTCCTAAAGTTGTAGTTGAAATGTGTCTTAACGTTTAGTGAAGTCCTAAAGTTGTAGTTGAAATGTGTCTGTACGTTTAGTGAAGTCCTAAAGTTGTAGTTGAAATGTGTCTTTACGTTTAGTGAAGTCCTCGCACTGGCCACAATAGACTGAGGTACCAACTATTCAACAAATTGAAGATAGGGTGTACCGACGAATGCCCGTGCGGTACTGGTAAAATGACCGCTGAACATCTGCTGCAGAACTGCCCGACATACGAGGACCAGAGAGAGCAGATGTGGCCATTACCAGTGGAACTGCAAGACAAGCTCTATGGCAGTGGCGACAGCCTCAGGATGACCGCCGCTTTTTTCGAAAAAAATAATTGTTACTGTCTGACTGCGTACGAAGAAGAAGAAGAAGTTTAGTGAAGTCCTAAAGGTGTAGTTGAAATGTGTCTTTACGTTTAGTGAATTCCTAAAGTTGTAGTTGAAATGTGTCTTTACGTTTAGTGAAGTCTTAAAGTTGTAGTTGAAATGTGTCTTTACATTTAGTGAAGTCCTAAAGTTGTAGTTGAAATGTGTCTTTACGTTTAGTGAAGTCTTAAAGTTGTAGTTGAAATGTGTCTTTTGGCCACCAAGGGATAATTTACACTTCTGCATCTAACCATAAAAGAGTATTTTTATCAGCGATAATCTGGCATGTGAGCCACACAATCTTTCAAGCGAATCTGTGATTCCACCAGCATACGATGGATGCTAGTGATACCAGTTATATTTTAAAAAAATGGCTGTATCCCGGATCATATCTTGCCAGTTGATCTTCGCCTCCATTTTGAGACATTAGTTGATGCAGTTGTGTTCTCATGAAATGACCGAATCATCGTATAAATTATGCGTGTGAAAACGTTTCAGTATCATGGGTGTCTCTAACTACAATCAAGAACAGACTAACAGAAACATTATACCACACCGCACACGGATACACACACACAGAACAGAGCCCATATAAGGGCTTAACCAAGGCCACGCAAAAATGTATACATTTCTGATAAGACTAGCAATAATGACAGAAGTAAATAAACAACTGTAATATAAAATAAATTAAAAAACTCTTTGATGACAACTTTTTCGTGAAAGTGCGTGGTTTAAAATAAAAATGGTCCATGCTAAAAAAAAAGTGTTTACCAAAAGCTTTCCAGCAGCCATGATTCCTTTTTCGTGATGGGGGCGTGCATAGCGACAGTATGAAATGACCCAGAATGCTTGATTCTTCTAAAATGTACAATTCACCAACTAACAAAAGGCGAAGCAATATTGCTGCATATAATATTCAATGTGATAAAAGTACTTATAGTCATCAACAACTTTTGTGTACGTTTTCAATAATGGTTTTCAAAATAAGATTAAATAATTAAACAAGTGGTTTTTCAAATCATACATATTGTTCATCTGCGTTTGGCCTGAAAAGGACGAAATGGCACTTTCTTAGTTTGCTGAGATATCTACTCTTTTCCGCCCGCCATATGCGATTTCAGCGCGGCATGTTTTGTGACCTGGTTTTACTATCTATGTGATACCTATTCTCTTAGCTAGGTTGTATGGGTGCAGTCTATTTCTAGGACCGGTACTTGTGGGCTGGAATAGGGTTTTAGTCAGTTATGGTTCGGGGATACTGTCGCAAGTAGCCAGCTGTGAGTCGCTGACTGCTGTCAGCTCATTCACTGCTGCTTCATTGGTCCTGTTTTTCCATACACCTTTGAAAGAAAACAAAATTCAAGCTAGCCGGATTTTAAACATCAACCTAAAATTGATACATTTACCGCAACATCCATCTCTACCAATTGAGCTATCGTGGGTCCTACGAGCGTTTTAGGATTTCTTGTACTCGTGAAAATGGATATTTTGATTATGGGTATTGATATAAGGGGACACCGAGGAGCAGTCGAACTGTGACCGACGTACTAAGCAAACGGCGAGAATTATGTTATTTAACTAAAAGGATTGACTGAAAGAGACATATCCGTACAGAAAGAAAGATAAATCGTGAAGTAAAAGTATATTGCTTGATCAATTAAAACCTCTTAGCTCCATGTTGAGTACATGCCTTTGACATATACACGGCGAGTCCACATGACTATCAGTATCATCTCTGTTCATGTCTTTCGTTTCCTTTATTTTTTTAATATCGAGCTCTCTTCTCCGTGTATGTTTTGGTCTGCCTCTTCTTCTCTTGTCTTGGGTATTCCAGAACATAGACTGTCTTGTAATGCTATCAGGTCATTTCTTTATTGAGTTTCCTATCCAGCATCAGTTCCACATCCACGGATATTTGCCAGTTTCTTTCCAACAGTTCCACCTTTATTGATCTTCTCCTGCAATGTCAATCTCTCTGTTCGAGTGGTCCGCCGGGGTCTTTGTTTATGACAAGGACAAGATTAGCACCACTGTCCCACAGAGAGCATGTCGTAAAAGAGGACTAATTGTCTGACATAGCATAACACCGGCCATGGGAAGGAAGACTAACGTCTGGTCAGGCATAACATATTGATCAGACAGTCGGGGTCAGGTAAAATATACTGGCCAAGACCCTCTGCACGCAGCCTTTCCTGTAAACGGGCTGTTTTCACGACAGCCTGGCTAGCGAGGTGGGGGAACGACGTGATCCTCGTAGTAGTGAGCGACACACATATAAAGTCAAGCGTAGCACAACCGCCTGGAGTACCCCGGTCCTTCATCAACACACTCGGGGTATGAGGAAAGTTACCACAAACCGCCACTTAACCTCATTTTTAGAGCGCACACAGCAGTAATCCTACTCATTGTGGGCATTCTTCTTCTTCGTCGTACGCTGTTAAGGGTCAACCTTTATTTTTTCGAAAAAAGCAGCGGTCGTCCTGAGGCTGTCGACACTGCCATAGAGCTTGTCTAGTGTTGCCGCTGGTGATGGCCACATGTGCTTTCTCTGGTCCTCGTATGTCGGGCAGTTTTGCAGCAGATGTTCAGCGGTCATTTTCGCGGTACCACAAGTGCATTCGTCAGTACCACCTATCTTCATTTTATTGAATAGGTAGTACCTCAGTCTGTTGGGGCCTGTGCGGAGTCTTCTTCTTCTTCATCGTACGCTGTTTACAGCGATATTTACGTTGCACTGATTTAATTTGTTAGCCAGTGGCTCAGTGCATCCGATTTCAACAGGCGTTTCTGTAGGGTTGCCCTCCTTAGCCTTTGGCTGTCCCCAGCCTGACTGCAAGGCAGCAGTTGTTTTTGGTCAGAGTTGTCTCTCTTGGGAAGTTGTCTTGCAGGACTATCGAGTCTTCCCTACTCGTGTCTATAGCGTTTGGCAATGATATGATGGACTATGTACTAGTTTGTACTATCCCGGAAGAGATGCAGTCCAGTGTGACTTTTTCCCAGAATCGTCACGTCCTGCCAGAAACGTAGCATATGCATATGAGTGAGGTATCTTTTTGCTCGCTTTATTTTCTCGGCTCATCTGCAGTGATGGTACGCCTAGCATTCCCCGCCACCCGGGAGCTTGTCACCATAGGACAGGAGGTGCAATGTCCGCTGGACTGCATCTCTTCTGCGTCCATTGGAATGACTGATAGCAGACAGATGCAAAGAGCGAGGAAGGAGTGCATTTTACCAGGTGCATTCCTGCGGCTCGATCGGGCCGGGACACAAGCCCCAGCCATGTCGTAGCCTCCCATCTCAGCGGTGCTGAGATTTTGGGATGGAATCTGGCTTAGAGGCGTTCGGCCGTAATCCCTCAGATGTTAGCTTATCAGCCAAGCACGTGGACCAAATGTCAGCGACCTGTGATTCCTCTCGAAATAGTGCATTTGACCAGGTGACAAGCCTAGTCTTGCACGGAGATGTTGTCCGCCTAGGGAGCGGACATATCTCATGGTCAAGGGTTAAGTCTCAGCAGTTCGCAGTGAGGTAGCTGATCTACTGCTTAGGGCACCCGACCGAGAACTAAGTCTTCTACAAATGATTTCATTCCTCATCGCCGTATGGGGTGAAAATCGAGCAGCTTCCCGCCCGCTTTTATCAGCGAACGGCAGAGACCTCATTCTGCGGCTTGACCGGGCGGGGCTGGAGCGTGGCCCCCAGGTCCCCACCATGTCGAAGCCTCCCTTTGCATTCGTGCTGGGCTGCTTTTGGGCGGGATTTTTGGCTTAGAGGCGTTCGGCCGTAATCCCTCACCTCGCACCGTTGGCTTATCCGCCTAGTACGTGAACCAAATGTCTGCGGCTCCTCTCGGGCTTAGCAGGATTACCGTAGCAAAGCCCTGTCATTAGTAGGGTAAAACTGACCTGTCTTTAGAGGGTCTATTTCCAGCACCCGTTCAATATTAGCCAGACCGTATCAATAGAGGGCTTTTAGTTTGTCAATGGCCAAGTTTCTGGAGCCTGCGATTTCTGCAGGGTGAAGACCAGATTACCGTAGCAGGCGCTCTTTCATTTGGGGATTTGGAGACTGACCTGTCTTCCGTGGGTCTAATACCAGCACATGTTCACTATTAGACCCATCGAGGGTGCTCTCTTTTGACAGTCATTCTACACTATTGGCGTGTTTAGTCAATTTAAGCCTCAGGCTCCACTCCTGATAGTGCTCTTCCGTCAATTCCTTTATCAAACACTGGATGCAGACCAACCGAGCCACAGGGGGCATAACCCCAGATTTCTGAGGGTCTAAATCCAGCACCAGTTCCATATTAGACCCCAGGAAAGTGGTCTCGGCATGTCAGTCATTTCAGTGTTGGCCGTGTTGAGTCAAATTAAGCCGCAGGCTCCACTCCTGGTGATGCCCTTCCGTCAATTCCTTTAAGTTTCAGCTTTGCAACCATACTTCCCCCGGAACCCAAACACTTTGGTTTCCCGGAAGCTGCCCGCAGAGTCATCGAAGCAACTCCTGCGGATCGCTAGTCGGCATCGTTTATGGTCAGAACTACGACGGTATCTGATCGTCTTCGCGCCTCTGACTTTCGTTCTTGATTAATGAAAACATTTTTGACAAATGCTTTCGCAGTAGCTCGTCTTGCGGCGATCCAAGAATTTCACCTCTAACGCCGCAATACGAATGCCCCCGTTTGTCCCTGTTAATCATTACCTCCAGTTCCGAAAACCAACAAAATAGAACCGAGGTCCTATTCCATTATTCCATGCACCATTATTCAGGCAGCCGAGGCCTGCTTTGAACACTCTAATTTTTTCAACGTAAACGCGCCGGCCACCCAGGACGCTCAGCGAAGAGCACCCGTGGGAGAGAGCCGGCAGACGGTAGGGCAGGAGTCAACGGGCAGTGAACCGGCGCGAGCTGGACCGCCCGCCTGCGCCTGAGATCCAACTACGAGCTTTTTAACTGCAACAACTTTAATATACGCTATTGGAGCTGGAATTACCGTGGCTGCTGGCACCAGACGTGCCCTCCAATAGATCCTCGTTAAAGGGTTTAAAGTGTACTCATTCCAATTACGGGGCCTCGAAAGAGTCCCGTATTGTTATTTTTCGTCACTACCTCCCCGTGCCGGGAGTGGGTAAGTTGCGCGCCTGCTGCCTTCCTTGGATGTGGTAGCCGTTTCTCATGCTCCCTCTCCGGAATCGACATTTGAAAGATGCGTCGCCGGCACATGAGGCCATGCGATCAGCACAAAGTTATCCAGAGTCATCAGTGGGGACGCCGCAACCCCGCGAGGGGAAACGACGATTGGTTTTGAACTAATAAAAGCGCTCTTTCCGCGAGGGTCGGAGCTTGGTAAGCATGTATTAGCTCTAGAATTGCCACAGTTATCCAAGTAGGATCGTGTCATCTAAGGAACCTCGACTGATTTAATGAGCCATTCGCGATTTCACCGTGAGACAGTGTGAACTTAGACATGCATGGCTTAATCTTTGAGACAAGCATATGACTACTGGCAGGATCAACCAGATATCTGTCGGAGACGTACGTACAGCACACACCGGTCGGCGGAGGAAGGGTGTGTAAAAAGCTTCACTGGAACGGCCGCAGGGACCGACTAACGGGACGGACGGACGGTTGTTCCACCCGTCCCTCACTCCGTCGACCTAGGACCGCCTGACAGGGGCCTCCCACACGCACCAGACGACCGACCGACCGGGCTCGCTCGAGGAGGGATGGCAGCGCTCTGTGCAGAACGGATCCCAACGACCTCGGCGATGAATTTCACTGGGACTAGAGACAATTTAGCCTGCCGGCCTGCCCTTCTCCGTAGGAGAACACAGGGCCTCGAGGCAACGATTCCTGCTTTCCATTTGCCGGTCACAAGCTCTTTGCGAGAGTCGGACCACCAGCGAGACGTACTGTCGAGCTCTGCTATAAGCCTTAGATAAATCACCACGGACGGACCACGTTTCCTGATACGGACCAGACGAGCGCACCTCGGTGGAGGAGCCGCTACAACAAACCGCACCCAATATCGCTCTACGGGGAAAGGCAGGCGAGCGTTTTCCGCAAGCCCGCGCTATCACTCCGCCTGGCGGGACTGAGATCGCTTTACGAACACTGGTTGAAATTGAGTCGCTGCGGCGAGACAACTACCCCAGATTGTGTGCGGAGTCTGAAGACCACGACTTGCTCTCTTCTGTTCAACTGTTAACAGGCATCATTTTTTGTGTATCCAGTATGTTCGGTTTCCCATTTGGCCATGTATCTAGCTCTAATAAGCCTTTTGGACTATTCGTATGTCACACTAGAATCTGGTTGTGGTAGTCTTGCACCTTCTTTTGCCAGTCTGTCTGCCTCCTCGTTGCCTTGGATGTTACAGTGGGATGGAACCCACTGTACCACTACTCTTTTTGGTGCGGACTGCTGGCATAGTTGACAGAGTACTGCTCTTAAATCATTAAGTTCAGTATTTTTCTGGCTTTTTAGTGATGTGACTACAGCCAGTGCATCTGTAAACAGGACTATCTGGGTTTCATTTCTTTTGCCTGTCAGCATTGCTTCTACAGCAGCCCTTAGTGCCTCTGCCTCCGCTCTAAAATTGCTTGAGTATTTTCCAGTTGCCACTGATAGTGTCATTTTTCTACCATTTGGTAGGCTCAGGAATACCCCTGCCCATCCGTTCTGTGTTGTGTTTGTTACAGAACCGTCGGTGTATGCATGGGTCCAGTCCATGCTTGGGTAGTTTTTCGTTATGTACCTCAGGGTTATGTCTCTTCTTTCCTTTTCAGTCTGGCTGTTCTTGTTTCCAATACCTGGTATATTTTCTACCACCTCCGGAATGATATGCTGCTTCCAGGTAGGTTTGCGTACAGTACGGATGGGCTTTGGTGTTGTTAATGTGTTGATAGGGTCTTCGCTCATTTTTGCTTTGGCTATTTCTGCAAAGTTTCTCCGCTTGAGTTTCCCATTTCCAAATCTATTGTGGGCATTCAACAACATCGGACATGGTTAGGTGGTTTTCTTAGAGCAGCATAGTTGGCGCCTAACAGGCTGCTGGTCGATTTTGTTTGAGACCATTAAGATGGACTCGCGCATCGGTTAATCATCCTTCTCGGCACTTGTCACAACACAGCGGAGTAATACGTTGCTCGCTCCTAGCCCGCCAAGCAAGAAATCCTCATCTCAGCTACACCCAGCTCATGCCATAGCTGGGACCTGCACAGAGGCACCTTCAACAGTAGAAGTACAGGGCCGACTAAGGACTGTTCTGGGTAACAGTCCATTTATGAAGGTCTTATCTCTTTTTGGTTGTTGTTTTTGGTTCTCCATATTTCAGAACCATACAATACATTGGAGTTGAAGTTTTTTAAATCTTGTGTTGGAGTTCATTTATGTTGATTCCCATAGGTTCCACAATACTACTACTACTATCTATCTATCTATCTATCTATCTATCTATCTATCTATCTATCTATCTATCTATCTATCTATCTATCTATCTATCTATCTATCTATCTATCTATCTATCTATCTATCTATCTATCTATCTATCTATCGATCGATCTATCTATCTATCTATCTATCTATCTATCTATCTATCTATC
Source organism: Ariolimax columbianus (assembly GCA_036924085.1). Classification (NCBI taxonomy): domain Eukaryota; kingdom Metazoa; phylum Mollusca; class Gastropoda; order Stylommatophora; family Arionidae; genus Ariolimax; species Ariolimax columbianus. Next base: position 48,006,982 of record JAVGWX010000012.1, read on the forward strand.
TATCTATCTATCTATCTATCTATCTATCTATCTATCTATCTATCTATCTATCTATCTATCTATCTATCTATCTATCTATCTATCTATATATCTATCTATCTATCTATCTATCTATCTATCTATCTATCTATCTATCTATCTATCTATCTATCTATCTATCTATCTATCTATCTATCGATCGATCGATCGATCGATCTATCGATCTATCTATCTATCTATCTATCTATCTATCTATCTATCTATCTATCTATCTATCTATCTATCTATCTATCTATCTATCTATCTATCTATCTATCTATCTATCTATCTATCTATCTATCTATCTATCTATCTATCTATCTATCTATCTATCTATCTATCTATCTATCTATCTATCTATCTATCTATCTATCTATCTATCTATCTATCTATCTATCTATCTATCTATCTATCTATCTATCTATCTATCTATCTATCTATCTATCTATCTATCTATCTATCTATCTATCTATCTATCTATCTATCTATCTATCTATCTATCTATCTATCTATCTATCTATCTATCTATCTATCTATCTATCTATCTATCTATCTATCTATCTATCTATCTATCTATCTATCTGTCTTGATAGCGTGCAATATAGATTTCACATACGTATAATGTGTCTACCAACACAATGTGATTGTCTTTAGTTGTATTTATTCTCATAATCTGTATTTTTTCCCCCTCTTTTTATTACTGATTCAAATTTCTGTGACCTCTCACCTCTGGCCATATCTTTTTACACCTGTGCAGAAGTCGTAATATATACAGTGCACGAGAAAAATTTTCGGGGCTATCTTTTCTGTGTCGACACCTAAACTTATTTAAACTCAATCCGCGATTAGCTATCAATATTTATCACCAAAATCGTGGACTGAGTCTCCATAGGCAACAACAACAACCACGGATCCCAAAGAGTAACCCTTAACAATTCATACTTGACCTGTCGTGGCTGTGCCGTGCTCCAGGGTGAAGGTTATGCTGTATACTTCAATTCTGCCTGTGGAAAACTTAAACGAAAACTTAAATTTTCCATCAGTATTTCTCATTCTCTGCTCTTTCTCTTCTTTCGTTTATCCGCTGGTGGTTAGAACGAACTGTTAAAATAGGTATGTTTATTTTGGACCTTATCAGCCTACCACCCATCATATATACACACACACACGTCTATAGACAGTAGTAAATAAATAGACATAACCTATACACACACACAACCACACATTTTTGCTGTTTGTATAAAACGAGCCCGTCTTTGTGTCTTCACATATTTTTGTTGATGGGTTATGCACCCTTATGTGAGCTAAGAAGAGACTATATGATTGCCTATTAACACATTATCCACCGGCTAGTGGTGTGGATAGCGCTAGCCCTGTATTCTGATCGAAGTGTGTTCGGATCTGCTGCATTGGTGATTGTCTGGAGCTGCGAGAGTCCTGTTCTAACGTTGTCTTTGTTTTCAACCATGTGAATACAAAAAGGTACAGTATTTCGAGGTCCTACTAATACGGCGGTTATTGGTAATGCATGTGTTCATTATGTTCGGCGCTTGCCTCGCTAATTCGGCAGGCTTCAGCATGGTGGACTTGTCAGCTGAGTTCAAAAAGTAGGCCCATATTATACACTGCTGCTTACACAAGTGGCTTCTAGGGGTAATCTGAAAAGGACCACTGATTCCTTCCGCGCATTACGTAACAGGCGACATAGGAAGGTTGTGTGTAGGGTTTGCTACCTAACCATATAACAGCTATTGTTACAAAAGCACGAGGATACTAACGTCTGGTCAGGCAAATCATACTGTTCGGGGTCAGGCAAAACATGCTGGTCAGACATGTTAGTCAGGGTCAGGCAAAACATACTGGTCAGGGTCAGAAAAAAACATGCTGGTCAGACATGTTAGTCAGGGTCAGGCAAAACATACTGGTCAGGGTCAGAAAAAACGTGCTGGTCAGACATGTTAGTCAGGGTCAGGCAAAACATACTGGTCAGGGTCAGAAAAAACATGCTGGTCAGACATGTTAGTCAGGGTCAGGCAAAACATACTGGTCAGGGTCAGAAAAAACATGCTGGTCAGACATGTTAGTCAGGATCAGGCAAAACATACGGGTCAGGGTCAGAAAAAAACATGCTGGTCAGGCATGTTAGTCAGGGTCAGGCAAAAATACTGGTTAGACATGTTAGTAGAGTCAGACAAAACATACTGGTGAGACATGTTCGTCAGGGTCAGACATGTTAGTCAGGGTCAGACATGTTAGTCAGAATGAGACAAAACGTACTGGCCAAGACCACCACCTCGACTTCTACGTAGTCCTCCCTGGAAACACGCTGTTTTCACGACAGCCTGGCTAACAAAGTGAGGGATCGACGTTATCCCTGTAGCAGTGAGCGACACACAGATGAAGCCAAGCATAGCACAACCGTCTGATAGACCCCGGTCCACCTTCATCAGCACGCTGGGTATGTCAGAAAAGCTACAACAAACCGGTACTAACCGTCTTTTTATGGCGCACAGAAGAGTAACCCTACTCATTGCGGGCATTCGACAACACAAAGGGGAAAAAGGGACATATAAAATCAGGGATACTTAAGGAGCATCGAGAAAGCATTAAATTAACAACACTTGCACCACAGAAACATTAGCTAGAACGTACATATAGATACACACACGCATCCATGCACTGGCCAATACCCCTCTGATATCACCCAAACGACTGCGGTCCGTGGTGGAAAATGGTGTGCCTTTGCAAGTAGAATCCAGAAAGGCAAATCTTTAATTTAACAAATATGATCATTATTTATCTGCCTGGTTCCTGTTGGATCATAGGGTTCAACATATGCGCTTCGTCTGTTCATATGCTGTGCCGTCTTCTTGAGTCCTGTCCACGAGACTCCAATTGAAGTGACTTCTTCATTGACCCTCCGCTGTCATGTATTTCTTTGCCTTCTCACTATACCTTTCCCTGTGAGTTCCAATCAAGTGCATGATTGGAAGTCGCACTTACTTACGTTCCGTGTCCAGTGGGAAACAAAATGTTAAAGTTGATTAAAGGTAAGTTTATCAAAATTTAAAAAATAGTATGGTCAGATGCTGCACCGAGACGAGAACACAAGCAAAACCTACGTTACGACCAATAGGCTTTCATCAGGGACAACAATACTGAACTAGCAAATCAACATTTAAGGAAAAAATTGTCTACTTCTCTGATATAGTGTCGGTCCTCGCGACTGGTTGGGTCGGAAACTCGACTGTAAATGAAGGACAGCGATCAAATAACGTGGCTGAACGACGAAACCCCGTCAAACAAACATATTACCATCAAGCAGGGCGAGAACTTGATCACAGGTAAGAAAGCCGCAAACGCTTTTGTCGATCACTATGCCAGAGCAAACCACATCGAGGTCCCTGCAGACAAGCATACAGACATTAGCGAAGAGCTAAAGGGGCACGACAACATCAGTTCGGCTCCTGAAGAGCATATGATGGCCAAATTAACAATGAGCGAAATGGAAGAGGCCATGAGAACATTAAAGAAAAGGAAATCTCCCGGAAAAGATGGGATAACAAACGAAATGCTGATGGGGCTGGGCCAACAGCGAAGAGGAAGCTGCTATCGGTCCTGAACCAAAGCTGGAAAAGGGGAATTGTACCCCAGGCATGGAAAGACGCAGTACTGGTACCAGTACCAAAAAAAGGAAAGGACAAAACAGATCCAAATGGATACAGGCCTATCAGCCTACTGAGCTGTGTCGGCAAACTGATGGAACGTATGATAAACACCAGACTGATGTGGCATCTGGAAGAAAAACGAATACTAATTCCACAGCAAGCCGGCTTTAGACATCACAGATACACTGAGGACCAGGTCATCCTCATAGCCCAGGAAGTAGAAGATGCCTACCAGGCACAGAAACACACAGTAGCGGTTTGGGTGGACCTGGAAAAGGCATTTGACAAAGTCTGGAAAGATGGTCAAGCTAAGAAGAAGTGATGTCTGTTGGAAAATGTACAAGTGGATCAACCACTACTTCAAAAACAGAACGGCCAGAGTCCAAGTACAAGGGCAGATGAGCAGAAAGGTGACACTCGAGCAGGGAGTACGCCAAGGGGGAGTACTGTCACCCACACTCTTCCTGGTATATATAAACGACATTACAGAGAATATACCAAGAAGAGTCCATAGCTCAATGTTTGCAGACGATCTGGCTATGTGGACCTCTGAAAAGAATCTCACCATAGCAAGAAATCGGATGCAGACGGCCCTAACATCGCTGGAAGAGTGGGCGAACTCATGGCTGGTCAAAATAAACGAGGAGAAAACCACATGCACAATATTCTCGCTTTCATTAAAACCCCAAAATACCAAATTAAGTCTAAATGGCAAATTCCTGCAGCCAAACGACAACCCAACCTATCTGGGAGTCACATTTGATCGGCGCATGACATGGACAAGTCAGATTGAGAGAAACCGAATGAGAGCTAGAGAAAGAATGGCAATCATGAGGAAACTTGCTGGCACAAGCTGGGGAGCAGACGAAGGCATACTAAAGAAACTGTACACTGAAAGAGTGAGACCAGTTCTCGAGTATGGCATTGCGGCATGGACAACAGCAGCGAAGGCGAACTTCGATAAAGTTAGCAAACTTCAAAACCAAGCCATGAGAATTATAACAGGAGGCATGAAGTCAACGCCAATTGTAGAACTTGAAAAGATTACAAAACTGCAATCCATGACCGATAGAAGAGACTGCAGAGCCCAGCTGCAGTCAGAGAAACTCCGAAGACTGACCGACCATCCGCTGCACCAGAGACTAAACAATTTGGGAAATGGGAAACTAAAGCGGAGAAACTTTGCAGAAATAGCCAAAGCAAAGATGCACGAAGATCCCATAAACGCACTAAAAACACCAAAACCCATCACTACTGTACGAAAACCTACCTGGAGGCAGGATATATTTCCAGAGGTAGTAGAAAATATACCAGGTATTGCAAACAAAAACTGCCAGACTGAAAAAGAAAGGAGAGATACTACCCTAAGCTTCATAACGAAAAGCTACCCAAGCATGGACTGGACCCATGCATACACCGACGGTTCTGTAACAAACACTACACAGAACGGAGGGGCAGGAGCATTCTTGAACCTACCAAATGGCAGAAAAATAACACTGTCATTCGCTACTGGTAAGTACACAAGCAATTTCAGAGCGGAGGCAGAGGCACTGAGGGCGGCAGTGGAAGAAATGGTGACACACAGTGAAAATGAAAGCCATATAGTCCTGCTTACAGATGCTCTCGCCGTAGTCACAGCGCTAAAAAGCCAGAAAAACACTGAGCTTAATGCCTTAAGAGCAGCACTCTGCAAACTGTGCCAGCAGTCCGCACCAAAAAGGGTAGTGGTACAGTGGGTTCCGTCACACTGCAACATCCAAGGCAACGAGGAGGCAGACAGACTGGCAAAAGAAGGTGCAAGACTACCACAAACCGATACTAGTATGACGTACGAAGAGTCAAAACGGCTTATCAAAGCCAAATACATGACCAAATGGGAAACCGAACATACTGGTTACACCAAAAACGATGCAAGTTGGATACCAATTTACAGCTGCTTCGACTGGAGCGTGGCGGATATCGAGGTCCAGTGGCTAATACGATTTTTTTGTAAATGTACTTGTCTTCTCTGATGACCAAGCACTAACAGCAACCTCCGAAAAACAACTGAAGAAACATATCAGCAATCTTAAAGATGTCTGTGGTGATTACAGTATGAAAAAAAATATAGAGAAAACCGAAGTTATGACGATTGCACGAACAATATTCATCAAACCAACAAGTAAAACAAGTGACAAATTTCACGTACCTGGGTAACATAATCTCAGCAGATGACACAGGTGACACCGAAATCCAAAATAGATGTAATAAAGCTAGTCAAATCATTAGACAAAAGTCCCCAATATTACTATGTAAGAGCGTGGCAATGGATACTTTTTCTTCCTCATTCGTCTTCAGACCTCGACTTCATTGACTCTAACGAAGTCAGCAGTCGATTTGAAGCTCCATGTACTTCCGTACCGCTTCTCGTGAAAAGACACTGGCTGTTGCCAAATGCTACTTCTTTTGTCGGTATAAAATGGGCAGGACTGCAAAATATGTTCTGCTGCCACGGGGGCTGTGCAGCAGGTACAAAGGTCTGTAGTGCCAATCTTGAACTTGTTGTACAGATGACATTTCAGCCTGTTGTGTCCTGTGCGTAACCGGAGAATGATCACCTTATCTCGCCTGGAGAGTTGATGGTAAGACACAGTTTTCTATGTGGCCAGGGTACAAGATTGGATATAATCAGAAACGAAGATATTAGGGGATAAGCAGGCACAAGACCTCATCAAGAGACAGCAAATGGTTTGGCTACGTGACATGTGAAACACCGGATAGTATCCCTCGGAAAGTAATGCTATCCAGATACAATGGATACGAAGCCAAGGGCCGCCCGATTAGGCAAAAGATGGATGGCAGAAACAACATAATAAGTTCACAATTCTCTCTTCCCCCCTCCCCCAGCCCATACTCGTACGAAGGACATACTAGCGTCCGGTCAAAAAAACTCTTCATAACCTGGCACTGAAAGGCACAAGCACATACTAGGTCCCGGTCAAAAAACCTCTTCATAACCTGACACTGAAAGGCACACGCACATACTAGGGCCCGGTCAAGAAACCTCTTTATAACCTGACACTGAAAGGCACAAGCACATACTAGGGCCCGGTCAAGAAACGTCTTCATAACATGACACTGAAAGGCACAAGCACATACTAGGACCCGGTCAAGAAACCTCCTTATAACATGACGCTGAAAGGCACAAGCACATACTAGGGCCCGGTCAAGAAACCTCTTCATAACCTGACGCTGAAAGGCACAAGCAGGACAAAAAGCGAAAAGAAGACAAAAGAAAGTATCGTGAATGCTGTAGAAGAATGCATGTGAGTCTGACTAGCGTATTGGAGGTCTACCCCGCAATCTTTGACCACCTCGATTGTACCAGACTGCTGTCGACATGCTCCAGCGTTCATCCTTCTATCAGATTATGTGGCCCACCGATGTCTTGTCTTGTTAGCGTGAACAACTGCATCTTAACTTAACTTAACTTAACGTTTTTATACTGGTTTAGAAGACTCATCGGAGTCTGTAGACAACCAGTTACATTTGCATTACACTGCTTTTAAAGCTATGCACATCCAATCTATTCTTAAATGCATTAACTGTCTCTGCCTCCACTACCTCCTGGGGTAATGTATTCCAAGCATTCACTACTCTCTGACTAAAAAAAAATATTTCCTAATGTCCAATCTGCAACTTTCTTTAGTTAATTTGTATCTGTGCCCTCTTGTTCTCGTTGGTAGTTGTATTTTGAAACAACTTGTAATAGTCTAATTTAACCTTTCTTGTGATTATCTTATAGAACTGTATTAAGTCACCTCGAATTCGTCTCTCTTCTAGACACTGTAGGCCGGTTTTTCTGAGTCTTTCCTCATAACTGTAACTCTGGAATCCCACTATCAGTTTTGCCGCTCTTCTTTGTATAATTTCCAGCCTGTTTATATCTCCTCTACGATAAGGACTCCACAACTGTACACCGTACTCCAATCTAGGTCTAACT
>JAVGWX010000012.1:48019649-48132446 GCA_036924085.1 Ariolimax columbianus
ACAATTTTGTGATATAGTTTTTTCGCGATATCTCATGCATCAAATGCACTGGGTTTGAGTCTGGCTGCGACACGCTGAAATCTCACGTTCAATCCATCTTGTTAAATTTGAAACAAAGGGAGGCTGTCTGAGTAATTGTAAATGGGTACGTGACTTAGAGGAAAACAATCTTCTTTTTCTTCTTCATCTTTGTTGGTTCGTTCTCAAATTCCTGTTACCAATACTGTTTTGCTTGTAATATATCGTTTATACCGGATGAGGTCAATGTTAGAAGACATTCGTACTGATTTAATGACGATATTTCTTTGTTGGCGGGTTAGAGTTGCTCTTCAAACATACCGAGACGGTACTTGAGAAAGTGGACCGTATCATCCTGGTTATAGCAAAAGGTGAGAATTGCCAGATGCAGAAATAAACAAATAAATATTTAAACAAAAAGTTTCCCCATAAAAGCTTATAAGTATTCTTTAAAAATGTAATTATTTCACAATTCGATGAATCACTAATTTCCACTTGCACTTGTTCACTAATTTAAACTGTCAGAGTTCTAAGAACTTCACTTATAATGAGATCCGTCTGTCACTGAGATCTGCCTGTCACGAAATGAACTGATGGACTTATTATTTTGTCAGCAAACAATATTTCCAAATCGCATGTTTCTTGCTTTTTACGAGCACCTTGTTGTTGCCTGCGCTTTGACACTCGTCTCTCACTCTGCGACGAAGAATTCAGAGGCAAGCATGGGCGGCAAATAGCCTGGAAATGTACTTGGGATTAAACCGAAACGTGGTCATGTGACTGAAGAAATGAGATATAAAGAAACTACGTTTTTCTGTTAAAATCTGTTGAATAATGTATCCAAAACTTATCATAATGTGAAAGATTAACAGATCACACTATTTGAGTCTATATTCACAATATCAGCTCCCTGGGTTATCGGTAAGTTGGTTAGAATTGGAGGAATAGAAGTCCACACAAACGGACAAAGGTCATGTGAAGCTAGGTAGCATCTTTTTAAAAGCACTATCTAATTGGAAATCAGTTGAAATGGAGAACAATCTATTGGAGAATCATTTAAAAGGGGGACTGTCTATTAGGAAATCGGTAGAAATGGAGGAAAATCTAATGTGAAATCAGTATAAATGGAGAACAATCTATTGGGAAATCAGTTGAAATGGAGTGCATTCTATAGGGAAATCAGTTGAAATGAGAAACAATCTATTGGGAAATCAGTTGAAATGGAAGACAATTCAAAATAAAACACAATTCCAGCTATCAAATAATCGTATATCAAAGTGCCGTGTTGATACCACCTATTTAGACACATTTTTCAGAATTGCCTATTTTTTATATATGTTTTTTTTTCTTAAGAAATAACTATAAAAATCCATGCACACCATATCCTTAAAAGTGATTTGTGTGAGTAGTATGGCATTCATTGACTACACATTTAGCCTATCTCACACATTGGTTCGTATAACATTTATCAGTGGATTAATCGCCATAGTCACAAAACAATTTAACAAAATCCTTGTCATGTCTTCAGTTCTCACTGTAAAAATAGAACAATAATTTTTTAAAAATTGTCATTACAATTGGCTGCACATGTACTCTCATTAAGTCGACACCACGATGAAGGCTGGTGTCGATAATGCAGGCAGGACTACCAATTAAGATACGTATCAGATTGCTGTTCATGAGATTTTACATTCACGGAGTATACAAATTACGGCTGAGATTTTCCATTAGCTTCTCCAAAATTAACATTTGCTTTAACGTTTATAAAGTGGTATTATGGTTGCTGAGTGCGTGACCTACTTACACATACCAAAAGTTTCGTGTCGGTTAGGTTTAATTCGTTTTCAGTTGTTCCTTAGCTCCCATCTTCCAAGTCTTCTCCGAATTCCTCTACTTTTCTCGTTTTCTACCTGTTTCTTCTTTTAACTATACTCATGGGACAGATAAATCTAACTACAACCAAATTCATGTGTGTGTACTCACGATATCGCAGAAACGAGTAGATAGATTAGAGAGAATCCAGAACGAGGCCACAAGAGCAGTTCTGGGATGCACTAGAGATACTCCCAGTGTTGCCATGAGATTCCTGCTTGATTTGCCAAGCATCAAGGTGCAACATCAAGTAGCGCAGGTAAAGGCGTACGCCAACGTTGCCAACAACGAGCACAACTCGTTGAACCAAGACTTGCATACATTCAAAAGCAGATGCATTAAGCGAGGAAGGTCATGGATGGCAGAAGACTCCCTGATGAAGGGCTGTGCGTTGGAAGAAAGGGGAAGAGTGGGCAACGAGAGCCACATGACAAGGATATTAATACAGCTGACCAGAGTGTGGGGCGGCACGAGGACAGAAGCTTCAATACAGGAGTGTTGCTGGACCACAAGACCCAAATATGTACACAGATGGCTCCGCCGGTAGAGATACAAACAAGTGCTGTTGGGGTTTCGTCGGGTACCAAAATGGCAAGGAGGTGGTGGAGAAATCAGCTGCCTACTTCACTGTCACATCGAGTATGAGGGTGGAGATTGGGGTGGCAACAACGGCCCTGACTTGGTTGGTGACGAAACCAGTGACACACGCAGTGATACTGTCACACTCGCAGGGCATGCTCCATAAGATAGAATGGTGCATGCTAAGAACAACTTCTGAACAACTCTGGTGTACAGGGTGTCACATACATATCTACTGCCCGGGACATGCAAACGTCTGGGGCAACGAAAGAGCTGATGCAGTGGCAGGACACGCTGTGGTGAACGATGCGGTGATGACGAGAGACAGTATTGAGTTGATTAGGGCAGTCATGGACGATCTACGGAATGATGAGGGGACAGAAGGTCGCGGAGTGACTAAGGGAGAATGTGGGCTCTGTCTAGAAAGATCCGAAGAACACGAAACACCTGACTTGAGTATATATACGCTTGGCAGGCTGCTTAAACGGAGAACGGAGCACTTATAGGAATGTCCCCCGTGTGACGATGTTGATTCATAGAATCAAGAATCGCGTGTGTGTGTCTATATATATATATATATATATATATATATATATATATATATATATATATATATATATATATGACCAGCAAAGATGGCGCCATAACCGGCTTCGGATCTACATTGCTCTGCTGTTTTAATTCATTATGGGTGAACCAGACCACCGATTTGCCTGGTATTTACACTAGTCGACTTGTGTTCACGGAAACGTGTTGTTGTTTTCCATTTGGACTGGTTAATCCGGTCTTTTTTTGGTTTTTTTGGTGTGTTTTCTTCCGTCCGATTATCCTGGAATGGACATCTGCTATATGAATTGCACTACGCTTAAATATGATTCGTATTTCACCGTCTAGTTCTCACGACTGAACTTCACGAGATTGGCGCCCTTTGCCCTAGCTGCAAGCAGTGTCAGTTTTGGTGTGTGAAATTTAGACATGACTATAATGGACTGGAATACAACCCGGGAAAGATGTCCCTCTTGTGGTTCTGGGAAAGGCGCGACACATGGCGTTAGATGCCCCACTCCCCCACCCCCGCTTTCACGCGGAATACCTGTTTACAGGAAAGATTTCGGAAGTAAGCCTTGAGGAAAAATACTGCACACTCTGCTATCTCCAGTCGTCTCGATAAAATCTTGACACTGGCCAAATATAGCTAAGACCAGAGAGTGAGGTTGGCAAAAGGCGCAGTTTCTTCCTCACTTGAATCCAAACCACAGCGCAAGTCACACATTTCTGTGGACACATCAATACAAAAGACTGTCAACACGGCTGAACAAAGAGAGTGGTCTTCATCACATGTGATGGACGAACATCATATATCTAATTTAAAGCTTGTATATTTGTTAATGTATATGTTTATATAGATAAAGATAGTTTAGTTGTTCATTTATATGTTTAAATAGATAAAGATAGTTTATTTGTTAATTTTAAATGTTTATATAGATAAAGATAGTTTATTTGTTAATTTATATGTTTAAATAGATAAAGATAGTGTATTTGTTAATTTATATGTTTATATAGATACAGATAGTTTCTTTGTGTGTGTGACATCGTCATCATCTGGTTGATCAGTCCTGAGACTGATTTCTGAGCATGTCTCTCCATCTGACACCTATCCTCTACGGCTCTCTTCATTTCAGCATAGGTTCGTACTGTAATGTCCCTGCACGACTGAGATGTAGTGGTAAGTCTTAGTCGCTCTGTTCTCTCTACCCCTGGATTTTGCCCTCTAGTATCTTCTGTAGAAGATTTTAATGTTTCATATTGTGACCGGAGAAAGGCGTGGCCTAATAGGGGTTAAGAGCACGGCTCACAACCCGAAGGTGCTGGGTTCGATCCCCATCTCAGCACCGGCCGTTACCCCGGGGAAGCAAACCCTTAGAAAATGCAGTAGGAAGCAGACCCTTACATAAAATGCATGATGAAGTCGGATGCACTGGGCCGACAGGAGCAAAATAAAAACCACAGTGCAACGCACACCGCCTTGTGTATTAGAGAAATAAGGCGAACGCTAAAAAAAAATAAAAAAATATTGTGACCCATCCAACTCAATCGGCGTTTTTGTATAATTTTCAATATTTGTCTTTGTGCGTCCACTTTAGTTAGCACATTTCCCATTGGAACTTCTTTCTGTCCAACTTACTCTTTCCATTCTACGGCAGCACCACGTTTCAAACGCTTGCAAGCTTTTTTAATCCTGCTTTGTCCGCGTCCATATTTCAGAACCAAACAGTGCAATTGGTCATATGTGAATGGCGATTATTCTTTTCCGCAGTTAAATCTTGATATTCTGTAAGATTAGCAATTACTGTTTTTCTCTGAGACCCTTTTTTTGCCATTGCAATCCTTAAAATCCTTGTCTTAATTTGTGTCTCATTGCGGGCTTCTTCTGTTACGGTTTGCCATAACTATGTAATGCAATGTACTTTGCGCATCTGTTGGAACCAAAAAAAGGGAATTCTTTTTTTTAGGACGGATGACATTACATTTTAATTGGCTTGGCTTTGTTCGTTCTCAATCTCCCGCTACCAAACCCCGAAAAGGGCTTAAGTAGCAAAATGTAGTCCAGAGAACGGAATGCGTTGTGTCGTAGTTTACAGCTTGACTGCGATATTTGCACCTTTCGGTCCAACACATCCGACCTCAACAAGCATATTTTGAGTACCGGGTAAGTATTCCCTCTTCGATACCTTCTCCTTAGCCAGTCTGCTCTGTTGTAGCCTGTTATCCATGATCACCGCGTGGAGGTGTAGAAGGGTCTTGGCAGCTCTGGTTCGCTGGCCCTGATGCTAGCAGTCAGCTATAGGTCGCTTATCACTGTAGCTCATGCGCTGCTCAGCATCTTGATCTCTCACATTTTAATGGAAAAAGGAAGACTTCCTTTTGGATGCCAAATGGTAACCATAGATACGAGGCACCTTGATAAGCTCAACGCTATGGGGGATGTGGGGATTTATCGTGTCGAGCCTAACCTAGTTGATCAGGCTACTGGTCAATACCACCTTGGTGGATGAGTCAGTTGCCAAAACGGATTTGATTTATCTGCATGTAAAGTGGACTAACTTATGTGCACTTTAAGTTGCAACGTGACGATATGGTATCTGTTCTGTTATCACTTTTGAATCGGAATTCTTTGTTCGTTCTATGGCCGCCATGTTGAACTTGACCTAGTTAAGTAAGCACTAAACATGCGTGAATAAACAATCGGATTGATAATTTAAATAAATGAACAAAGACCTCATAAACATTATTTTGCTCTCTATTACGTCCTCTACAGTCGTAAATGGCACTGTACAAGATGCCATAATAGGGGCATCGTATCCTTCTAAACAAGTAGTAAAAAGCGGTATAAGAGGGTTGTGCATTGGGCTAGCAACCTAGTAAAATATAAACAACCATTGCTATGAAACCACCACTACCAATGCTTGCAAGCAGACTGCATTCTTCTCTTTCACCATATTTATTGTTTATTAAACACGTGAAACATGAGTTCCACGGGGAGCAGATTGATTTATTTTGATTAATTTAATGGATAAACTGTTTTTTGCGACGAGATAAGCCGGAGGCAGACTGTCAGGTTTATGGGGAGAATATATGTGATGATTAATTTAGAGCTAACGATAAAGACGAAGTATTGCGATTCTTTGAAGAGCAGTGAAAATTATATAAAATGTCTAACTGGTGAACCATAACAAAGGGAAGTAATTTCCCTGTTTAGCAAAGGAGCTGAAGCCGACATTTCTCAGATATAGATATGTTTGAGATAATTCGGCTCGTCCAGGAAACTAACTAGCCAAATATGTCGTTGTTACACACATAGGATTTAAATATGAATGTGTTAACTTAAACGTTATTGGCAATGTGTTAGTTTTTGGTGCATGTACGATGCTGGACAACACAATGGCAAGGTGAAAAATCTGCGAAATCTAGGGTAGGCTCGGTGTCGGATGTGCAAGGAGGATTGTAACTTTGTCAATAACTGACTACATCCAGAAGTTTAGGTAGGTTGAAACCGTTAAATTAGACCTATGTTCGTTCTTACAGCCTGCATTCTCTAGAGGTTAAGAAGATATCAGAATGATATTGACATATCGTTTAGATTTTGAGGATAGATCGTTAGAATGGTCTGTGTTCACGTCGAAGTTTCTTCCAGCAGTAGCGGCCATTGACCCAAAACAATCATGGCGATAAATGAAGAATGAGCCCAGTCAGTTATTGTGTCATCTATAACATTCTATATCTTGTCTCGACAATCACCTTAACTGATGAAAATGCAACATTTTGAGAAGTAATGATAACAAATATCAGTCTTAGAGACAAATTGTACAGTGTCAGCAGTCATGAAAATAATAAACAGATGCATACTGAACTGGTTCTTATTTAATTTACTTTGACTCGAGGTCTTACAAAGAACAGATCGACTTTCCAAGTAACGATATTCAGACTGTGAACCGGCCACTGTACACCCAGACACCATCTGTTCAACAAATTTAAAATCTGACACACAGACATGTTTTGGTGTGAGCAGACAGCAGTATAAATATGTTGAGATATATATTTATATAATATAATATAGTCTACCCTGCGTGTATCGACTTGGTGAAAGGAGCTTAGCTCTCTCCAACCCATCTGAAGGATAAGCTCAAACTGTATGGTGACAATGATTGCAGGACAAGTATTTGTCTGCACTCGGGTAACATGTAACTACTTATCTTGTGATCGTATAACTGTATAACTTGCTGCCTTGAAATTTGCACATATTTCATTCTTTACCATAGTGACCAGAGAAATGTGAGACAGACCAGCTATTATTATGAGGGAAATATATGTAATTGTTTGGGAACGAATGGTAAAGAAATTGTTCTTATTGTCTTATCTGTCCATTTATGTTGCTAAATACCGTAGTGAGGTACAATATTTTGTGTATGGCATCTGAATGATTCTTTATATTTTCAATCCATACCTCTAGGGTATCTTTACACAGTCAATCCACTATTTTCTTGTTCCTCTTCTTGCTCTGAAGCTTTGTTGTCTGGTGTCATAGGTTTGTACGTTGATTAGCTTTGGAGACAAGGTAGTCATCTATACAGATGCATTACCTTTACTGCAATGTCTATACTGGGTGCCAAACTTTTGCACCAGAGGAATGAACTAAGCGAGAAAGCTGTCAAAATGCGAACCATACTTCAGTGGCTACGTACCAGAAGGCCGATATGGTTGCACAAAATTTGAGGGGATTGTGGACAAAAAGACATTTTAATTAAATACTTTTAGAAAAAGAGAGCTATCCATGCTGTCTGAATTAAACATAACCAAACGATGACTACCACACCTGTGACAAGCAGGGACACATCTCTATATTCGCCTCAGGACTGGACACAACAGATGGAATAAACGCAAGTACAAGCTTGCACTGTCGGCTTCATCACTCTGTACATGTGGACTAAATGAACAAACAGTTAAGCATGTTTTACAGGTCTGTCCTCTGAATGGCCAGTTAAGGAAGATACACTGACCCATCGATTTAATACTAAACTCAAAACTGAGGAGCTGAAGAGGAACTACAGACATAGATGTAAACATCAAAGATACGATCAGAAGAAGAGGAACTACAGACATAGATGTAAACATCAAAGATAGGATCAGAAGAAGAGGAACTACAGACATAGATGTAAACATCAAAGATACGATCAGAAGAAGAGGAACTACAGACATAGATGTAAACATCAAAGATACGATCAGAAGAAGAGGAACTACAGACATAGATGTAAACATCAAAGATACGATCAGAAGAAGAGGAACTACAGACATAGATGTAAACATCAAAGATACGATCAGAAGAAGAGGAACTACAGACATAGATGTAAACATCAAAGATACGATCAGAAGAAGAGGAACTACAGACATAGATGTAAACATCAAAGATACGATCAGAAGAAGAGGAACTACAGACATAGATGTAAACATCAAAGATACGATCAGAAGAAGAGGAACTACAGACATAGATGTAAACATCAAAGATACGATCAGAAGAAGAGGAACTACAGACATAGATGTAAACATCAAAGATACGATCAGAAGAAGAGGAACTACAGACATAGATGTAAACATCAAAGATACGATCAGAAGAAGAGGAACTACAGACATAGATGTAAACATCAAAGATACGATCAGAAGAAGAGGAACTACAGACATAGATGTAAACATCAAAGATACGATCAGAAGAAGAGGAACTACAGACATAGATGTAAACATCAAAGATACGATCAGAAGAAGAGGAACTACAGACATAGATGTAAACATCAAAGATACGATCAGAAGAAGAGGAACTACAGACATAGATGTAAACATCAAAGATACGATCAGAAGAAGAGGAACTACAGACATAGATGTAAACATCAAAGATACGATCAGAAGAAGAGGCAGAACAGGATTTAATCTCTATGTATCATTGATTCATATTTTTGCTCCAAGGGGAGTACTGAGCCACCAGATGGGTCACTTTAAAAAGGATCCTGTATCTAAGCATTTTCAGTGGCGGTTTCATGAATTTACTTGATGAGGTTGCTAGCCACATACACAACCCATTTCAGACTTCTTTACGACATGCTTGGAATATTAGTGGACCTATTCTTTTTAACTCATGCTTGGAGTTATCACTTTCTGTCTGATTTCTTAGATTCTTACTCTGCTTCTTCTAGTGACCCTGGCAGCTTTTTTGTGAGAATCTTATTTCATGTGTTGGTGATCTGTTACTCTTGTGGCTTGGTCAGGATCCATGTCTGAAACTGATAACAGAGTTGACATGAATATACTGTAGATTAGGGCTTCCACTAATAACAGGGAGTTGGTATGAATATACTGTGGATTAGGGTTGGTACTGATAATAGGGAGCTGGTATGAATATACTGTTGATTAGGGCTGGCACTGATAACAGGGAGCTGGTATGGTTATATTGTTGATTAGGGTTGGTACTGAAAACAGGGAGTTGGTATGAATATACTGTGGATTAGGGTTGGCACTGACAGGGAGTTGGTATGAATATACTGTTGATTAGGGTTGGCACTGATAAAAGGGAACTGGTATGGTTATATTGTTGATCAGGGTTGGTACTGATAACAGGGAGCTGGTATGGTTATATTGTTGATTAGGGTTGGCATTGATAACAGGGAGCTGGTATGGTTATATTGTTGATTAGGGTTGGCACTGATAACAGGGAGCTGGTATGGTTATATTGTTGATTAGGGTTGGCACTGATAACAGGGAGCTGGTATGGTTATATTGTTGATTAGGGTTGGCACTGATAACAGGGAGCTGGTATGATTATATTGTTGATTAAGGTTGGCACTGATAACAGGGAGCTGGTATGGTTATATTGTTGATTAGGGTTGGTACTGATAACAGGGAGCTGGTATGGTTATATTGTTGATTAGGGTTGGCACTGATAACAGGTAGCTGGTATGATTATATTGTTGATTAAGGTTGGCACTGATAACAGGGAGCTTGTATGGTTATATTGTTGATTAGGGTTGGTACGGATAACAGGGAGCTGGTATGGTTATATTGTTGATTAGGGTTGGCACTGATAACAGGGAGTTGGTATGAATATACTGTTGATTAGGGTTGGCACTGATAACAGGGAGCTGGTATGAATATACTGTGGATTGGGGTCTGTGTCTGACACTGATAATTGGAAGTTGGTATGAATTTACTGTTATCATTGTTTGACACTGAAAAATACAAATCAACCATCCAAGAAAGAAGAATGCCCTTTGTCAAGAGATCTAATGATGTAGAGAAAGCTGCCAGGAATCAGCAAAGCTGACTAAACTGTTTTCTTCTAAGAAAATACTTAACATCTTTTTACTGGTTCAGAAGATTATGTAGTCCGTATAGAACCAGTTTTTTAGCAGGTAGTTAACCGATGTGCGAGTCCATCTTATAAGACTTTAGAGCAAAGTAGACCCGCAGCGTGTTAGGCATCATCTATGCTGATTTAAACAAACCACCTAACCATGGCCGATGTTATGCCATGTCACACAGTTAGTTACTTCTTACGACATGATCTCTGAGGGGCAGTGGTTCCATTCTTGTCCTTGTCATACACAAAGACCCAGACGGATCGCACACGATTTGATAGATGGAACATTCATACAATGTATGAACAAAAACAAAAAGGTGGCATTGGAAATGATAGCATGACAAGACAGTTTCTTTTCTGGAATTCCTTCAAGTTCTGGAATTCCCTCAAGTCAAGAGAAGTATAGATAGACCGAAACACACACAATGAAGAGAACTCGAGACAGGCACAAGGGAAACCAAAAGTTGTGGACCGATGGGATGGATGACCTTGGACATGACTATTTTTCATGTATTTGTTGGGGAACTAAGACGATAGTCAGGCACAATATACTGACCAGGTCATCGCTCAGGGTAAGGCACAATACACTGACCAAGAGCACAATCTCTTCAGTTTAGCGTTCCCTGGAAACAGGCTGTTTTCAAGGCAGTCTGGCTGACGACATGTGGATCGATGTGACCCCCGTAGTAGTGAGCACAACGCAGATGAAGTCAAACATAGCGCAACTTCCTGAAGGACCACATTCATCAGCACGCTCGGGATGTGAGGAATGCTACTGCAACCCGCCACTTAATGTCCTTTTCAGGGCGCACAAAAGGGTAAACTTACTCATTGTGGACATTAAACAACAACGACATATTTGTTAAAAATATGTGCTCAGTAGAATGTTCAAGTGGTTTGAATGATAATGACATCAAAGAGAAAAAATAGTGGATAGTTTACCATTGTGGTAGGGAAAAGTGTGAACAGCATAATTGATAAACAATGCTAGGGACAAGATAATAAAGAGAAAAGATACTGGATGATTGTATACGTTTTATTTAAGGGAGTCAACAACATCAATGATAAACTGCACAAGTGATAGAGGATAATACAGAGAAAAGATACTGGATACTTTCACATCTGGGGAGAGGAAGAGAGCCAACATCATCACTGATAAGCTGTACTATGGACAGATGGTAACAAATAGAAAAGATACTGGATACTCTTTCACATCTGGGGGGAGAGAGAGAGAGAGAGTTTACAGCATAATTGATAAACTGTTCTCGAGACAGAGGATAAGAAAGAAAAAATACTGGATAACTTCACACCTAGGGAGAGGAAGAGAGCCAATAACATCATTAATAAACTGTACTAGGTACAGAGGATAAGAAAGAGAAAATATACTGGATAGTTTCACATCTGGGGAAAGGAAGAAAGCCAACAATATCATTGATAAACTGTTCTCTTGACAGAGAATAAGAAAGAGAAAAGATACTGGATAATTTCACATCTGGCGAGAAAAAGAGCCATCAACATCATTGATAAACTGTTCTCTTGACAGAGGATAAGAAAGAGAAAAGATACTGGATAATTTCACATCTGGCGAGAAAAAGAGCCATCAACATCATTGATAAACTGTTTTCTTGACAGAGGATAAGAAAGAGAAAAGATACTGGATAACTTCACATGATGCACACAACGCAGACTTGCTTGTGTTCAGATTCATGAAACAGTAAGGTCATATCGTAGATTCATTTAAATCGTTGGGACTGAAGTAGGAGGTACTGGATGGTTGGGTGCAAAACATAACACACTCCGCCAAAGCAAAAACTTGATCTGCTCTTTGGGTTTTTCTGAGAGGTAGAGTGGAATAAAAGCTTAGGTCATGTATTGTATGATGACTGCAGGGTTAAGCGACCTTTATTCCTCAGCAATATAAATCCTCCTGGTGAACCCCCAGAAATGCGAATACGCGCAGACAGTTACTAAATGACCTGTATGGATTATCATTTTTTCCAGTGCACACAGCGAGTGCGTGCCTCTGCTGCTGTCAAGATCTACCTAGAGAACGTCTTAGATACACTTTCAGTTCGGCCATCTTAGCCTGTTCACCAAGATGGCTACATCTGCTTCGGCTTTGTTTTCGTACAAGGACTTGGAGTTAAACCACGCCATGCTGTACTCGGCTCTGCTGGTGGCTGTCATTCTCAGTGGCATGCGGACAACGCGGCGTGTCACCTTGCAGATACTCAGCTTCTCGGCCGGTGAACTATGGGGGAAGATGTGGCTTTGCTCACCACATCGGTACATCTGGGCATGCATGAAGACTGCTCTTCCTTACGGTGTCAGCAAGAAGCTGAGATCAGCCGTAAAGACCACAAGCAAGGTGATGATTGGTCGGTCGGCTTTGCGGAAGACTGCCAGGCATAAACTCGCCCCGAAGCCCAATCTGCGGTTGTCTCGGGGCAGACGTCTCAACAGCACGGTATGTATTAGTCGTTGTGATCACCTTGCCCTGTCCTTGTCCTATTATCTCAAGGTTGAACAGTATGTTGGGGTGTATGCAGATATGGCGTAACATCGCTGGCATGTATCTTCTTAATTGTTGGTGCAGAAAATATGTTGTTACATTGTACTATAGTCTACAGGGAAGCTGCACCTTTCTGTCCTACATTCTGGTTTCAGCATATCACATTTGTAAGACCGGGCTTGCCTTTCCTTTTCCATCCTTATTCTCTCAGCCTTCCTGCACATATGCAGCCTGTTTCCAAGGCCGGCACTTGGAGACAGAATAGGGTTTTGTACAGTTCTTGCTCGCTGACACATCGACTCATAGCAGACTGTTGTCATCTTGTTCACTGCTTCGTCAGCCCTGCTGTAGAGAGTAAGACTGTCGTCTGTTCAGGTACAACATACTGATCAGACATGTTAGTCAAGGTCAGGTACAACATACTGATCAGACATGTTAGTCAAGGTCAGGTACAACATACTGATCAGACATGTTAGTCAAGGTCAGGTACAACATACTGATCAGACATGTTAGTCAAGGTCAGGTACAACATACTGATCAGACATGTTAGTCAAGGTCAAGCCAAATAAACTGACCAAGACTCCTACCTCGACTTCCCCGTAGTCCTCCCTATAAACGGGCTGTTTTCATGGCAGCCTGGCTAATGAGGTGGGGGATCGACTTGATTCCCCACAGTAGTGAGCAACACTCAGATAAAGCCAAGCATAGCACAACAACCTGGGGACCCGGTCCACCTTCATCAGCACGCTCAGCATGTGAGGAAAGCTACTGCAAACCACCATTTAACACCTTCTTCAGGCCGCGCAGAAGAGTAGACTTACTCATTGTGGGCATTGAACACTGTATAGTCTTCTACCCTGACGTGTAGATATTTCCCAGAGAGAACATTGGACTAACCATTGCCATAATATTGGAATGACCAATATCTCCCTTCTCTCTCTTCCTTCTCTCTCTTCCTTCTCTCTCTTCCTTCTCTCTCTCCCTTCTCTCTCTTCCTTCTCTCTCTTCCTTCTCTCTCTCCCTTCTCTCTCTTCCTTCTCTCTCTTCCTTCTCTGTCTCCCTATATTTCATCATCATTCATCATCAAAACCGTTCAGCTGCCTATGGAGCACAGGGCCTCAATAAATCCAAGCAGCGATCTTCCTGTCCTTGGCCAACCGTTCCAGCTCTGTCCACGTCCTCCGTTTCCTTGATGTTACCTTGAGCTCTCTTCTCCTTGTGTGTTTAGGTCTGCTTCTACTTTTATTTTACTTCTGGTTTCCAAAACAAAGGCTTTCTTAACTTGACGTGTTTGTACTGGACTAGAAGTCTGTATGTTAGTTAGTTAGTTAGTTGGTTGTCCATCGGAAGCGAAGATGGCGACAGCGTCAGACATGTTTATTCAGATATGACTGTACAGTCCAATCTGATCATGATAAACTATGCCGCACGTAGGGCACACTTGAACAACATTTGTAACTGTCCTGTCTTGCATTGCGTTTTTTCCTTTCGTGCAGCTCGTATTTGTCTGCGTATGGTTCTCTGCTCATCGCTGTAAGCACCATGTGTGATGGCAGTTCGCCAGGCCGAGCGCGGTATGGAGTAAACAGCTCCCAGGCAGTAACATCAACGGAGAAACTATTCAAAGAGACTTTTACAGCGTCTTTGTATCGTTTCTTTTGTTCTCCCCCCCCCCCCCCCCCGTAGCAGCGTAGGGATTCCAGAGAGTCTCACCCTGCTGAGGACTGCATAGTTGGGCACTCTATCCTGCCAAACGACCCTGGCCATTCTCCGCGAGTACATGACCAGTTTCTTGGAGGGTGGTTAACCGATGTTCGAGTCCATCTTAATAGACCCAAACACTAGAGAAATGTAGACCCGTAGCCTGTTAGGCGCCACATATGCTGCTCTTAACAAACCACCTAACCGTAGCTGGTGTTACGCCACGTCACACAGTTAGTCGTCTCTTGCGACATGCTCTCTGTGGGGTTGTGGTTGTTGTTTCGAATGCCCACAACGGTATCAAGACGTTGAGCAGTGCAGGAACTGCAGCGGTCAGCGACCTATAGCTGACTGCTAGCGACAGTCCCAGCGAATCAGAGCTGCCAAGACCCTTCTACACCTCCACGCGGTGATCCTGGATAACAGGCTGCAGCAGGGCAGACTGCCCAAGGAGAAGGGATCGAAGAGCGAATGCTAACCCGGTACTAAAAAAATGCTTGCTGAAGTCGGAGGTGTTGGACCAAAAGGTGCAAATATCACAGTCATTCCGTTCTGTGGACTACATTCTGCTACTTAAGCCCTTTCAGGGTTTGGTAGTGGGAGATTGAGAACGAAAGAAGAAGAAGAAGAAGAATACCCACAATGAGTATATGTTTACTCTTTTGTGCGCCCTGAAAAGGACGGAAAGTGGCGGGTCGCAGTAGCTTCCCTCACATCCCGAGCGTGCTGATGAAGGTGGACCGGGTCCTCCAGGCGGCTGTGCTATGCCTGGCTTCATCTGTGTGTCGCTCACTGCTACACATATCACACCGATCCCCCACCTCGCTAGCGAGGCTGCCATGAAAACAGCCCGTTTATATGGAGGACTACGGGGAAGTTTAGGGTCTTGGTCAGTATGTTTTGCCTGACCCTAGGTAACATGTCTGATCCGTATATTTAGTCTTCCCTCCCGCGAGGCAGTAGTGCTATTCTTGACTTTGTCATACACAAAGTCTCCGACTGACCACTCGGGTCTTGTAATCCTATCAGCTGGTTTACTTAATGCGTGTCCTATCCAATGTCAACGCCTTCTCCCGGCGTCACGTTCCCCTAATTGCTGTCTGTTTCCATCCAACAGTTCCACATTTGTGATCTTATCATACCGTCTCAATTTCTATATTCTGCGTAGACAACAAATTTTTGAAAGTCTGTTGCCCTTTCGTTGTTACAAGTTTGTATATAACTTGCATTGACCGTTGTCCGTTTGCGTGGACTGCTATTTCTCCTCTTTTAACCAACTTGCCCATAATCCAGAGAGTTGACACTGTGTACACTAGCCTCTACAATAATTGCGACATGTTAATCTATCAAAATAAAAATGGGGGCAAGTGGTCAAGTGACACGGCTCACAACCAAAAGGTGCTGAGTTCGCTTCCCATTACAGCACCGGCCGTCTACCCCGGGGAAGCAAACCTTTAGAAAATGCAGGAGGAAGCAGACCCTTATGTAAAATGAATGCCGAAATCGGATGCACTGGGCTGACAGGCGCAAAATAAAAACATAATACAACACACAATGCCTTAGGGAATAGAGAAATAAGGCAAACGAAACAAAAAACAAAAAAAAACTAAACAGATGAAGCCACACAAAACAAAAACCAACAAAAGGGAAAAAAGTGTCTTTTTATAAATAGAAGCTTGTGCCGAGAAAAAGTAATTTAAATATTATATTGTTTTTGTTGTTCTCTGAGTTTCCTAGCCATACGTTCGTATATAGCACGAACTTAAGAGTTGAATTCTAGTATTGTGGACTGAATGTTTGTGTTTTCTATAAGTTTCATAAGAACAACGGAACGTTCTTCACGCCTTTTGTATAATTATTTTGATATCTTTTTCTGTACCTTCTGTTTTGTCTATGTTGCTACCCAGATGATTG
Organism: Ariolimax columbianus; assembly: GCA_036924085.1. Lineage (NCBI taxonomy): Eukaryota > Metazoa > Mollusca > Gastropoda > Stylommatophora > Arionidae > Ariolimax > Ariolimax columbianus. The sequence continues at coordinate 48,036,149 of JAVGWX010000012.1, forward strand.
AGCCGCTCATAAAAAGACACAAAGTTATATTACATGTTTAATTGCAATTGATACAGCAAAGTTTTGTGACATACTGTGCTCAATCAGCGGAGACCTCGTGATGTGATTAGTCAGCAAACATCGTTCTACAAACCTGTGACCCATTTACTGTTAGTATCTTCGCTACGCTAAGCAGCCAATCCGTCGGTAGTCTGCTGTGTGACCTTTGACACGGTTAGTTTTTGGAAAATTTTCCACCTGATAGTGCTGGTACGTCCTCGTGTTTTTCTTCTTTTTGTGTTCATTTGTAGCATATGGGATATGACATACTCTACGGAAGTTGTTCGATATAGCCAGGTTCTTACACGGGATTCTCAAAGGAAGGGAGAGGGGTTGTTGTTTTGCGAATGCCCACAATGCGTGGTTGACTCTTTTGTGCGCCCTGAAAAGGACGATAAGTGGTGGTTTGCAGTAGCTTTCCTCACGTCCCGAACTTGCTGATGAAGGTGGACCGGGGTCCTCCAGGCGGCTGTGCTATGCTTGACTTCATCTGTGTGTCACTCACTACTACGGGGATCACGTCGATCTTTCACCTCGTTAGCCAGGCTGACATGAAAACGGCCGTTTCCATGGAGGGCCACTAGGAAGCCGAGGTGAGGATCTTGGGCCAGTATATTTTGCCTTACCAGACGTTAGTCTTCCTCCCCAAACATACATTGGGAGGAGAATGTGAGAAGCAACTAAGATTACACCTAGAGAGAGAGAAAGAGAGAGAGTCGTCTACCCAGTAATCTCGAGGAAAAGTGTTCGCCTCGGGTGCTAGAGGTCGCGGGTTCAAATCTCGATGGAGACCGGAATATGTTCACATGGATTATCCTGTAAAAAAATGTCCCCTGATCTCTGAGTTAGTGAGATCAGACATCCGTGTGCAGTGACGCGTACGTTAAAAATGTCTTAGCAGTTGGAAATCGAAAAGATTAGGCCGGGCGCTGCTCGGGTAAAATTCAAGTTACAAATCCACTCAAATTACTCTTGGCATTCTCGCCCCACAGACAAAATGTCACAAAAAGGGGACAGTGGGGCTATAACATCAGGTCTTGGTTATGTGGTTAGCGGAGCCTCTACGGGTCTACCTTGCTCTAATTTACGCATCCACCACCAACGCTCCCATAAATAGGCGATTGTACATTCCAGGAGCTACCAACACAGTAACACATACTGGGATTGACCAGATTGGAAAGTCACCAGCGGATTTTCACCTACTACAAAAAATATGAAACACAGAAGATCACACCTATCCACGACACAAGAGAGATTGATATTTTTTTTTTTTCATTCGCCTCATTTCACTTTTTCACAAGGCGGTGTGCGTTGCACTGCGGTTTTTATTTCACGCCTGTTGGCCCAGTTCATCCGACTTCGGCGTGCATTTTATGTAAGTGTCTGCTTCTTCCTGCATTTTCTAAGGATTTGCTTCCCCAGGGTAACGGCCGGTGTTGTGATGGGGATCGAACCTAGCACTTTCGGGTTGTGAGCCGTGTCACTTAACCACTAGCCCACACCGTCCCCTAGGCTAATGTTAAATCTGTTGGTGGTTGTATTTAACATAGCAATACATATATTTGGTTGAACGTCAGAAAATACAATCGTTTGTCATGATAGTCATCTTCTTAATTGCTCTGGTACTTGCGTTTTAATTCACCCCAACCAAAAGAAATGAATGTTTTTTGCACCGAATTTGAGGTAATGACGTCACAGAACAGTCCATTTTTTTAACTGTTGGGGGTGTCAAACATTCTGCAGAAATATACGAAAATGTCGCTTCTGCTGCTGCTTGTTCCTGCCTTAGCAATGAATCTGTCACGTTGGTCCATGATAAGGAGAGTAGCTTCCAGTTTCTGGGATCTGTCAACGTTGGTCCATGATAAGGAGAGTAGCACCCAGTTTCTGGGATCTGTCAACGTTGGTCCATGATAAGGAGAGTAGCATCCAGTTTCTGGGATCTGTCAACGTTGGTCCATGATAAGGAGAGTAGCATCCAGTTTCTGAATCTGTCAACGTTGGTCCATGATAAGGAGAGTAGCATCCAGTTTCTGGAATCTGTCAACGTTGGTCCATGATAAGGAGAGTAGCGTTCAGTTTCTACAGCAGCATGATATTATCCAAGCTGTCAGACGATGTAATAACAGCCACGTTATCTAACCCAATCCTAACCTAACGCTAACCTAACGCTAACCCATCGCTAAACTACAAATAAACATCTTTTCTACACTTGTCTTTATCTAAGTCTTTACTTATTTATTTAAAATAAAATGGGGCCTCCGAGTTTTATCATTCGTCTCATATAGGACTTGGCGCCGATTTTCGCCTCTCTTGAGACCGAGACACGCTTGAAAATTGCGAGATTCGAACGCCCTCTGATATCAGCCATCGACTCACAGCTGGTTGTTTGCATCAGGATCAGCAAGCCAGAGCGAACAAGTTCCTATTCCGTCTCCATGTAGCGGCCCCGAAACAGACTGCATCCGCTCAGCCTGGCTGAGGAAATCGGGGTCGAAGAGAAATCAAACCTGTTCCCAGAAATGCCGTGCTGAAACAGAATGTGTCCGACCGAAAGGCGCAGATATCACAGGCTCGCTACTACACAATGTGACCAAACGTCCTCTTTAGAACGAACGCAGAAGAAGAAGAAGAAGAAGAATATCATCTGTGGTAATACAAGGTCGTAAAACCTTGTTATCTTGAAGGTCTCATTGCGTCTCTCTAGAATCATGCCGCAAACTGACACGACCCCGACCTAATTCACATCATCACAGACCATCCGTTCTAGAAGCCATGTCACTGGGCTAAACTAGTACAGATTTCCCCGAACCTTGGTTTGGAAATTTTCCAGTCCAAATCTTCGTTCAAATTTATCAGTCTATTTACAAGTTGTCCCGTATTTAAATTACTATCTACTTCGATAGGCCAGCGGCCAACCAGAAATAGTCTGATGATTGTTGCATGATATCCATAAGTTTTAGAATTTGAACCCTACAGTTATCTACTACTTCATTTCTTCTCCGGAATTCGTTCTCAAACTTTCGCTACCAAGTCACGAAAAGGATGTACTTCTTCTTCTTCTTCGTTCATTCTCAATCTCCCACTACCAAACCCTGAAAGGGCTTAAGTAGCAGAATGTAGTCCAGAGAACGGAATGCGTTGTGTTGTAGTTTACATCCTGGCTGCGATATGTGCACCTTTCGGTCCAACACATCCGACTTCAGTAAGCATTTTTTTAGTACCGGGTTAGCATTCTCTCTTCGATCCCTTCTCCTTAGCCAGTCTGCCCTGCTGCAGCCTGTAATCCAGGATCACCGCCTGGAGGTGTAGAAGGGTCTTGGCAGCTCTGGTTCGCTGGCCCTGACGCTAGCAGTCAGCTATGGGTCCGTTGACCACTGCAGCTCATGCGCTGCTCAGCATCTTGATCCCGGATGTAGTTCGTAGAACGGAATGCGTTGTGTCGTAGTTTACATCTTGACTGCGATATTTGCATTTTCCGGTCCGACACATTCGAGTTTCGCAGGCCTTTTTGGGTACCGGGTTAACTTTCCGTGTTCGGTCACTTCTCCTTAGCCAGTCTGCTCTGTTGCAGATTGTTGTCCAAGATCACTGTGTGGAGGTGTAAACGGTTCTTGTCCGCTATGGTTCTATGGCCCTGACGCTAACAATAAACCTTGGGTCGCTGTCCGCTGCAGCCTATGCACTGATCAACATCTTGATCCAGAATATATGATACGAGGGGTGTTCAAATGAAACCGGACCAAACTGCAACAAGTGAACATACGTACGATGCGCATGATGACGTCACTTCTGGTGTAAGCAGCACATACAAATCGTCAAGTTTGCAAAATTGCATTATCGTCCGACTCATAGTTCCCTCTGCAGATCGCTGAAAACATGGCGGGTGCGATACGGAATCTGTCCAGAGTTAATCAGCGAGTGGTGATTCGGTTTCTAACAGCTGAAGGATGTCGACCAGTTGCCATTCATCGCAGAATGCAGGCAGCGTATGGGGACAAAAGTGTGTCGAAGATAACAGTGAAGAACTTGACAGCGATGTTTAAAGAAGGTCGTGAGTTAACGTAACAATATGCGCCTGCCCCTGGTCTCCGAAAATCTTTCGTTAACTAACGTCCTTCTTTAAACATCGTTGTCCAGTTCTTCACTGTTGTCTTCAACACACTTTTGTCACCATGCGCTGCCTGCATTCGGCGATGAATGTCAACTGGTCGACATCCTTCAGCTGTTAAAAACCGAATCACCGCTCGCTGATCAATTAAGGACTGATTCCGTATTGCACTCGCCATGTTTTCAACATTCTGCCGAGGAAACTATGAGTCGGAGGATAATGTAATTTTGCAAACTTGACGGTTTGTATGTGCTGTTTACACAAGAATTGACGTCATCGTGCGAATCGTACGTATGTTCACTTGTTGCGATTTGGTCTGGTTTCATTTGAACACGCCTAGTATGTGAGGTTGTTATCATGGGAGATTCAATACAAACTTGCGAAGACAAAAAAATAGTAATCACTTCACTAGTCACTCCTCTTCTACCCATGTTGTGGTGTTGAGGTATTTTTTAATACTTGTAATCGACGGCCCAGACAACAGTTGATTGACATATTATGTATTTACATAATTGAGGGTCCCGCCTCCTGCTTGGTCTGAACGCAGATCGCATTTGTGTAGGCATTTGGTTACCTTTAGACTTTTAGCAACCGCCTGGAGGATCCCCGTTCACCTTCATCAGCATGCTCGGGATGTGAGGAAAGCTACTGTAACCCGCCACTTAATTTCCTTTTCTTTTCAGTGCGCACAAAACAGGAATCTACCCATTGTGGGAATTCGGATCAACAACAGCTCGGACAGCGGCCAACAACGTGATATTTTCAAATTAGGAACTGCCAATGGTTCTTTAACGTACACCGAATACATGGGACTTCCGAGTTTTACGTCCATCTACAATTTCACTAGCCTGCTCTCTCATTCACTCTCTCTCTCTCTCTCTCTCTCTCTCACTCACTCACTCTCACTCACAAACACACACACAGACACACACCATGAGAATACGGGAACTTGAAACGTGAGAGATTCGAACCACCCACCGTCTCTTCCTTTTGCTCGTCCGTTTGTTTCTTCAGACGCAAGAGCTTCATATTTCAACTTTAGAGGCCCTCTAGTAACCATAATTTGTTGTTGTTGTTGCTCGCCTTGTTGCACTATGTTTTTTATTCTGCGCCTGTCGGCCCAGTGCATCCGACTTCGGCATGCATTTTATGTAAGGGTCTGCTTCCTCCTGCATTTTCTAAGGGTTTGCTTCCCCGGGGTAACGGCCGATGCTGTGATAGGGATGAAACCCAGCACCTTCGGCTTGTGGGCCGTGCCACCTAACCACAAGGCCACGCCCGTCCCCTGTAACCATGATGAATCAGTCGAAACCCACTAACTCCGCGCGAGGTATAGGCCTTCAACAAATAATCTCCACGTACCGCTTGTTTACCTCCACTTCTCGTCTACGGGTGCGCTTGGAATGTCCCTATGTCTCTTTCCCACTGTGATCCAGAAACAAAGACTGCCTAGTATGCTAACAGCGTATGACCAGTTCAAGCCCAACACCGTCTCATTGTCCCTTTTACAATAGACCCTTGAGTGGACTTGCACTGCAGATCTATGTTAGTAACATTATCATATCATTTCTGGGATCAAGACGCCAAGTAGCGCATGAGCTGCAGCGGTTAGCGACCGATAGCTGACTGCTAGCGTTAGGGCCAACGAAACAGAGCTGACAAGAACCCTCAACACCTCCACGTGATGATCCTGGATAACAGGCTGCAGCAGAGCAGACTGGCAAAGGATAAGGGATCGAAGAGGGAATGCTAACCCGGCACTAAAAAAATGACTGCTGAAGTCGGATGTGTCGGACCGAAAGGTGCAAATATCACAGTCAAGCTCTGCTCGGATTGGTCTTAAAAATCCACATTCGTTATTGTCATGGACTGTAGTTAAATCCTTTTTTCATCAAAGCACAATTCACTATCGTCTGGCAAGACTGAAAGAGCCAATGTTGTGACATATCTACCGCTGGTGACTCCTCTTCACGTCATGTTACACTGTCTGGTTCTTTCCAACAGGTCCATATTAGTGATCTTATTGTCATCTTACGTCTCTGCAGCCATACACTTGTTCGTCGTGCAGAGTTAATTTTATGTTGACGTTTGGTTGCGGGTTACAGTGGCTCTTTGCACATCCCAAAGCGTATTAAAGAAAGTTGGTTGTAGTGTTGGTGGCCAGACTGACACAGCTAGCTTCAATGAGCACTACGAGGAAGTCAGGTGGGGGACTTGGTCTACAAATTTCACTTGTCCTTGATGTTACTTGGTCTTTATATTTCACTGGTCCCTGATGTTACTTGATCAGAATATTTCACTTGTCCCTGATGTTACTTGGTCTTTATACTTCACTTGTCCCTGATGTTACTTGGTCAGAATATTTCACTTGTCCCTGATGTTACTTGGTCTTTATATTTCACTGGTCCCTGATGTTACTTGGTCAGAATATTTCACTTGTCCCTGATGTTACTTGGTCAGAATATTTCACTTGTCCCTGATGTTACTTGGTCAGAATATTTCACTTGTCCCTGATGTTACTTGGTCTTTATATTTCACTTGTCCCTGATGTTTCTTGGTCAGAATATGTCACTTGTCCCTGATGTTACTTGGTCATAATATTTCACTTGTCCCTGATGTTACTTGATCAGAATATTTCACTTGTCCCTGATGTTACTTGGTCAGAATATTTCACTTGTCCCTGATGTTACTTGGTCAGAATATTTCACTTGTCCTTGATGTTATTTGGTCAGAATATTTCACTTGTCCCTGATGTTACTTGGTCAGAATATGTCACTTGTCCCTGATGTTACTTGGTCAGAATATGTCACTTGTCCCTGATGTTACTTGGTCAGAATATTTCACTTGTCCCTGATGTTACTTGGTCAGAATATTTCACTTGTCCCTGATGTTACTTGGTCAGAATATGTCACTTGTCCCTGATGTTACTTGGTCAGAATATGTCACTTGTCCCTGATGTTACTTGGTCAGAATATTTCACTTGTCCTTGATGTTACTTTGTCTTTATATTTCACTTGTCTCTGATGTTACTTGGTCTTTATATTTCACTTGTCCCTGATGTTACTTGGTCAGAATATTTCACTTGTCCCTGATGTTACTTGGTCAGAATATTTCACTTGTCCCTGATGTTACTTGGTCAGAATATTTCACTTGTCCTTGATGTTACTTTGTCTTTATATTTCACTTGTCTCTGATGTTACTTGGTCTTTATATTTCACTTGTCCCTGATGTTACTTGGTCAGAATATTTCACTTGTCCTTGATGTTATTTGGTCAGAATATTTCACTTGTCCCTGATGTTACTTGGTCAGAATATTTCACTTGTCCCTGATGTTACTTGGTCAGAATATTTCACTTGTCCCTGATGTTACTTGATCAGAATATTTCACTTGTCCCTGATGTTACTTGGTCAGAATATTTCACTTGTCCCTGATGTTACTTGGTCAGAATATTTCACTTGTCCTTGATGTTATTTGGTAACATATATCACTTGGAAGAAGACTGCAGAGCTCAACAATACAACGCGGGACGATTGTGGGGGGGGGGGGGGGTGGAGGTAGCCAATGGTAGTACGAAGCAGTAGTGTGTACAACCAACTTCCCACAGGTACCGTCAGTACCCACTTGCCTTGCTTCGTCATCTACCGAGAAAGACACCACCACCTGTATGTGTTCGCGGATTGCAGTACAGTCGATTCTGCAGTATAGAACAGACCCCTTGTTTAAGATTACCATTAGCTGAGAACAGGATTGGAATGGGAATTCTTATCCTAATCAGATAATTAAACACGCAACACGTCACAGCCTTGTCAGATCAAACCTGTCAGTATCGAATGATGGACTCTCTCTCTCTCCTCCGTTATCTTATTTGAACAGTGAAAATGGATGGATTGAGTCAATAATTGGATAAAACACTGACGTGTTCCAGGTCTCGCTGTGCTCAGCACTAGTTTGGTTTTCGTTGCTGGTACAGCCCAGATATACTAACTTGACTTCACTTCTTTATACTTTTGTAGAATGCTCTGTACATTCTGTATGCAACCAGTTTCTTCTACTGAGCGTGATATAAAAATAACTAAGTGCATCCAATCCATTTTTGTATGCAATTGCGAACCCTGCCCCCACCATTTGCTGTGGCAATGCGTTCCAAGTATTCAACACTCTAACTAAAAAATATGTTTCCTAATATATAATCTCGACCTTTCTTTAATACAGTGTAGCTGTGCTCTCTTGTTCTTGTAGCCTGTTGTACTGTAAAAAAAACATGTTATAGTCTAATTTATCCTTTCCGTTGAATTATCTTAAATACACATATTGTCACCTCAAATTCATCTTTTTTCTAGTCACTGTAGGCCGGTTTTTCTGAGTCTTTCCTCATAACTATAATTCTGGAATCTCACTTTTAGTTCTGTCGCTCTTTTTTGTATCCTTTCCAGCATGTTTCAATCCCCTTCTACGATAAGAACTCCACACCTGAACACAGTCCTCAAATCGAGGTAAAACTCATGCTTGAGTTTAGTTTAGTCGAAGAATCAACGTAATTGCACACGGTTTTACCCAGAAGTGCCCTGTTATTCACCATATTTTTGGGAGAATCTCGACACGATGCAACAACCCCGTAGCATCGACGAGGATCTTGTAATAGATTGGCTAGATTTTTAACATAATTCTGAATTTTGCCCGGGCAGCTGCCGTTAAGCCAACTCTTTTCGATTTCAAACTGCCGAGGTATTTTTAACATGCGCGACACTGTACACGGGCGTCCGATCTCTACTACCCAGAGATCCAGGGAAATACTAGAAAGTCCACGGGAAAAAAATCCCGGCCTCCACCGTGATTTGAACCTCCAGCACCCGAGCCTGACGTCTTAGCTAATGCTTAGTACAGTTCGACTATCATTTCCATGTTCCTATGTTTAATATTTCTTATTATCATACCTAACATTGCATTTGCCCTTTGCACTGCTCGCTACCTGGGCTTGTTCACTCACCTTACCTGTATGATCTATTATAACCCGTAGCACCATCGTGTACTACACCAACACCTGGGCGATCATGTATCTGCACAACCTCTAAGCTTCCCCTGGAGCACAGGTGTACACGCCAAGTCCTTCTATCCTGAGCCATATTTTCCATGATCCAGCTCTGTCCTAGTTTTCCTTTGAAGAAAACAGGCATGTCAGTGATGCAGATTCCTTGTGGCTTTGTATTCATCGCGTCATTAGCCCTCTTGATGGAGAACCTGTTTCTGTTTTAGTATGGTTCAGGTAAATGTGTCTTCTTAGTTGACTTGTCCACGTTTCTTGAAGTTTTTGTGACTTAAAGTTTCTATCTGATGAGGTAGTCGGTAGGTTACTATTCTTTGCTCCCATTTCAGTACCCGACAACTCTTTGATCAACTGATGTTGTGCGCCTAGCCCGGTGAGGTTCGCGAAGGAGACTATTTTAGGTCTTCGACGCTCTCCCAATTTGTTTCGAGTATTGTCGCTCCTCTGGGCCCCACTGCCTCTCTTTGGTCTGTATAAGTAGGACAGTCCTGCAGGATATGTTCCGGTGTTAGCTTGGGTGCCCTACATTCGCATGTGGCGGTGTCTCTAAGACCCGCTCTGTGCAGGTGGGCCTTGAGTCTACAACTTTCCGTTCTGAATCTGAAGATCCGTGTCTGCCCGTCTCTGCTGCTGTCATTTTCTGGCTTGCACTCTTTGTGCTGGTCTCTCCATACCGCCCTCGTGGATCGTTTGATGAGTCTCTTGACTTCTTTATAAGTCTGTGTGTCATCACTTCCGGCTTTTGCGAGCTCATCTGCCTTCTCGTTTCCAAAGATACCACAGTGGGCCGGAATCCGTTGTAGGACGAAATCTATTGTCTCTGTGTGTGTGTTTTTTTTTAACAGCAACTCGATGTATTTCATTTCATGTAAGGGAGTCTATCTTGTTTGGGGCTTGAGATGGCTTGGAGTACGCTTCTGGAGTCTATCTTGTTTGAGGCTCGAGATGGCTTGGAGTACGCTCCTGGAGTCTATCTTGTTTAGGGCTTGAGATGGCTTGGAGTACACTCCTGGAGTCTGTCTTGTTTGAGGCTTGAGATGGCTTTGAGTACGCTCCTGGAGTCTATCTTGTTTGGGGCTTGAGATGGCTTGGAGTACACTCCTGGAGTCTATCTTGTTTTGGGGCTTGAGATGGCTTGGAGTACGCTCCTGGAGTCTGTCTTGTTTGAGGCTTGAGATGTCTTGGAGAACGCTCCTGGAGTCTGTCTTGTTTGAGGCTCGAGATGGCTTGAAGTACGCTCCTGGAGTCTGTCTTGTTTGAGGCTCTTCTTCTTCTTCTTCGTACGCAGTCAGACAGTAACCATTATTTCTTTTCGAAAAAAGCGGCGGTCATCCTGAGGCTGTCGCCACTGCCATAGAGCTTGTCTTGCAGTTCCACTGGTGATGGCCACATCTGCTCTCTCTGATCCTCGTATGTCGGGCAGTTCTGCAGCAGATGTTCAGCGGTCATTTTACCAGTACCGCACGGGCATTCGTCGGTACACCCTATCTTCAATTTGTTGAATAGGTGGTACCTCAGTCTATTGTGGCCAGTGCGAAGTCTGAAGACAACGACCTGCTCTCTTCGGTTCAACTGGTAATAGGCATCGTTTTTGGTGTAACCAGTATGTTCGGTTTCCCATTTGGTCATGTATCTGGCTTTGATAAGCCGTTTTGACTCTTCGTAGGTCACACTAGTATGTGGTTGTGGTAGTCTTGCACCTTCTTTTGCCAGTGTGTCTGCCTCCTCGTTGCCTTGGATGTTGCAGTGTGATGGGACCCACTGTACCACTACCCTTTTTGGTGCGGACTGCTGGCACAGTTTGCAGAGTGCTGCTCTTAAGTCATTAAGCTCAGTGTTTTTCTGGCTTTTTAGCGCTGTGACTACGGCGAGAGCATCTGTAAGCAGGACTATATGGCTTTCATTTTCATTGTATGTCACCATTTCTTCCACTGCCGCCCTCAGTGCCTCTGCCTCCGCTCTGAAATTGCTTGTGTACTTACCAGTAGCGAATGACAGTTTTATTTGTCTGCCATTTGGTAGGTTCAGGAATGCTCCTGCCCCTCCGTTCTGTGTAGTGTTTGTTACAGAACCGTCGGTGTATGCATGGGTCCAGTCCATGCTTGGGTAGCTTTTCGATATGAAGCTTAGGGTAGTATCTCTCCTTTCTCTTTCAGTCTGGCAGTTTTTGTTTCCAATACCTGGTATATTTTCTACCACCTCTGGAAATATATCCTGCCTCCAGGTAGGTTTTCGTACAGTAGTGATGGGTTTTGGTGTTGTTAGTGCGTTTATGGGATCTTCGTGCATCTTTGCTTTGGCTATTTCTGCAAAGTTTCTCCGCTCTAGTTTCCCATTTCCCAAATTGTTTAGTCTCTGGTGCATTGGATGGTCAGTCAGTCAGTCTTCGGAGTTTCTCTGTCTGCAGCTGGGCTCTGCAGTCTCTTCAATCGGTCATGGATTGCAGTTTTGTAATCTCTTCAAGTTCTACAATTGGCGTTGACTTCATGCCTCCTGTTATAACTCTCATGGCTTGGTTTTGAAGTTTGCTAACTTTATCGAAGTTCGCCTTTGCTGCTGTTGCCCATGCCGCAGTGCCATACTCGAGAACTGGTCTCACTCTTCCAGTGTACAGTTTCTTTAGTATGCCTTCGTCTGCTCCCCAGCTTGTGCCAGCAAGTTTCCTCATTATTGCCATTCTTTCTCTGGCTCTCATTCGGTTTCTCTCGATCTGACTTTTCCATGTCATGCGCCGATCAAATGTGACTCCCAGATAGGTTGGGTTGTCGTTTGGCTGCAGGAATTTGCCATTTAAACTTAATTTGGTATTTTTGGGTTTTATTGAAAGCGAGAATATTGTGCATGTGGTTTTCTCCTCGTTTATTTTGACCAGCCATGAGTTCGCCCACTCTTCCAGCGATGTTAGGGCCTGCTGCATCCGATTTCTTGCTAGTTTGAGGCTCGAGATGGCTTGGAGTACACTCCTGGAGTCTGTCTTGTTTGAGGCTCGAGATGGCTTGGAGTACGCTCCAGGAGTTTGTTAGAATGACTTTTTCTTGAAGTTGCCTTGTGAGGACCCGACAGCAATCTAGTCCCTGGCTTTTTTTAACTGTAAAGTAAAGGCAATTGCTGTCAGGGAGGAAGTGTTAGGGATTTGGAAAAACATAGCGTCTCCCGATGTTAAGAACATCTACATATTCATTGACATCTCCCATCTCTCATGTAGCGGAAGTGGTGCTCCCAGTTGATATTGACCACGTCGGAGTCCGAGGAAATGAGAAAGCGGATGAGCTGACTAGTGAATGAGCAACGCTACCACAGCCACTATCACACTACAAGCCTGCGATGAGATCTTGAGAAACAACTTTAGACAGGAAAAGCTAAATCAGTGGGCCGTATCCCAGACAGGCCGACAATACATTTTCCAGACCTGCAGGGCCCAGCCAAGAAATTGGAAAGAAGCGACCAGAGTTTGATCTTCAAGCTGAGAACATGTCCCTCTCAACAAACAATCTGAATAGAATAGACCCACTACGTGAACCACATTGCAGATTATGTGACCACCACGAGGGATCTGTGGACTCTGTTAACTTAACATCTTTATACTGGTTTAGAAGACTCTACAGAGTCTGTATACAACCAGTTTCTCGGAGGGTGGTTTTTATCGATGTGCGAGTCCATCTTAATAGAAACACACTAGAGCTAAGTAGACCCGCAGACAATTCGTCGCCAACTATAGCTATTCTTAACAAATCACATTGGGAATGGAACAAATAACTTTGGTAGATTTTTAATTTGGATTGTGTCTGGGCAGCGGCCGTTAAGCCTACTCTGTCGTGTCCAGGGCTACCCGACCCGCGAGACCACCGCCCCCACTGCACCCCGCCATACGCATGCTCTACAGATCACTACAACTGAGGAGGACATGTGCTTTTGTTCGAGAAGCATTGGTCTTTCTCTCTCTCTGACTTAGTCGCCTCGCTCTCACTTAGTCATCTCTCTCTTTCTCTGTCTCGCTGACTTAGTCGCCTCTCTCTGTGACTTAGTCGCCTCTCTCTCACTTAGCCCTCTCTCTCACTTAGCCGTCTCTCTCTCTCACTTAGCCGTCTCTCTCTCTCACTTAGCCGTCTCTCTCTCTCACTTAGCCGTCTCTCTCTCTCACTTAGCCATCTCTCTCACTTAGCCATGTCTCTCTCACTAAGCCGTCTCTCTCTCATTTAGCCGTCTCTCTCTCACTTAGCCATGTCTCTCTTACTTAGCCGTCTCCGTCTCTCGTTATATCAGTCGCCTCTCTCTCACTTAGCCGTCTCTCTCTCACTTAGCCGTCTCCGTCTCTCGTTATATCAGTCGCCTCTCTCTCACTTAGCCGTCTCTCTCTCACTTAGCCGTCTCCGTCTCTCGTTATATCAGCCGCCTCTCTCTCACTTAGCCGTCTCTCTCTCACTTAGCCGTCTCCGTCTCTCGTTATATTAGTCGCCTCTCTCTCTCACTTAGCCGTATCCCTGTCTCTCTCTGTGACTTAGTCCCCTCTCATTCCCTCTTACGTAGCTGTCTGTCACTCTCTGACTTAGTCGCCTCTCTCTCTCTCACTTAGCCATGTCTCTATCTCTCTTAGCCACGTCTCTCTCTCTCTCACTTAGCCGTCTCTCTTTAACTTAGTCGCCTCTCTCTCTCTTAGCCATGTCTCTCTCTCTTAGCCATGTCTCTCTCACTTAGCCGTCTCCCTCTCACTTAGCCGTCTCCCTCTCACTTAGCCGTCTCCCTCTCACTTATCCATGTCTCTCTATCACACACTTAGTCGTCTCCCTCTCACTTAGTCATGTCTCTCTCTCTCACTTAGCCGTCTCCCTCTCACTTAGCCGTCACTCTCTGACAGTCGCCTCTCTCTCTCACTTAGCCGTCCCTCTGACTTGGTCGCCTCTCTTTCTTACTTAACCGTCTCTTTGTCTCTCTCTCTCACTTAGTCACCTCTCTCTCACTTAGCCATCTGTCTCTTTCTGACAGTCGCCTCTCTCTCTCTCTCACTTGACCGTCTCTCTGTCTCTCTCTGACAGTCGCCTCTCTCTCTCACTTAACCGTCTCTCTGTCTCTCTCTCTGACAGTCGCCTCTATTTCTCTCAGCCTGTCACTCCCACCTCTCTCTCACTCAGCCTACACTAGAAGGTGTACATCACTCTTATGACATGGCGGTGGGCTTATTCTAGTCTACCTCTCTTCTGTGTACGTTAGAAACTGTACACCACCCCCATACGACATTATTTCAGTGTGGCAGGAGACCGATTCTCCTCTCTCTCCCTCTCTCCCTCCCTCCCTCTCTCTCTCACGTATTCTGCTCTAGAAGGCCTACACCACCCCCTTACCTGTTACGACATTATTTCAGTGTGGCAGGAGACCTATTCTCCTCTCTCTCCCTCTCTCCCTCCCTCCCTCTCTCCCTCCCTCCCTCTCTCTCTCTCCCTCCCTCCCTCTCTCTCTCACGTATTCTGCTCTAGAAGGCCTCCACCACCCACCCCTTTACCTCTTACGACATTATTTCAGTGTGGCAGGAGACCTATTCTCCTCTCTCTCTCTCTCTCTCTCCATCTCTCATACGTATTCTGCTCTAGAAGGCCTACACCACCACCTCGATACTTTCACGACATCCTCTCGTTGGTGCACAGGACCTTTCAATTCTCGTATTTTTCAGAGAGAGCGAGTGACAGAGTGAAAGAGAAAGCCCCCTCCCAGGAAGCACTCCCTCACTCTATCTCTCTCTCTCTCTCTCTCTCTCAGCTGTCAGGATTACCGTGTCTCCTGTGGTAGTCACTGGCTAGCCGAGTCGCGAACACAAGCCTGTCCCGGGTCATTGACTCAGTACGGAGGTTCAAGTGTTTGGTGGCGTGTTTCAAACCCAACCCGTGTGTCGTCCCATCCATTTCTAGCACTGTGCTGAGGTCGACATATCAACTTCCTTCGATTCAACTTCCTCCCCTGTAGCTGTGTCACCCAAAGCGCTGACGCTTGACGGATGTAATTATTAAAGAGGCGTGTGTTGATCTTTAAACGTGGACTTTGCTTATAGCGAAGGTGCCCTGCTTTTAATCACGGACATAATCATTTCTGATAGATCAGCAGTAACCCGTCGGTAAAGCCAGAAATAAATCCAAAATTGTATCATTTGAAAATATTTGTAAAGTCAATTTTAAAGCCCTTTTATATCAAGTTGTGAAAGTGATTCTTTTCACAGCGGATGTTTACCGATCAAAAGTGGTTTTAACAAACTTTAAAACTTTAATTCCGGAATTTGAATGAAACAAAACTCAGAAAAGTGTAAATATTTTTTTGACAAAACTTTATATAGACTAACAACTAGAATAATTTATTTACACAGACACAGTAGACTATAGAATGCGTGAGAATATTCGGTTCTTCTCAAATGTATATTATTAACAGAAACAGTAGACTATAGAATGCGTGAGAATATTCGGTTCTTCTCAAATGTATATTATTAACAGAAACAGTAGACTATAGAATGCGTGAGAATATTCGGTTCTTCTCAAATGTATATTATTAACAGAAACAGTAGACTATAGAATGCGTGAGAATATTCGGTTCTTCTCAAATGTATATTATTAACAGAAACAGTAGACTATAGAATGCGTGAGAATATTCGGTTCTTCTCAAATGTATATTATTAACAGAAACAGTAGACTATAGAATGCGTGAGAATATTCGATTCTTCTCAAATGTATCACCCAGTTATTAGATTCGCATATCACTATCTTTGTGTTGCACAATTCACTGACTACAAATATTGTGTCGCAAAACATTCAGTGTATAACACGTTATGCAGTTGTGAAACTGAGAAAACGCATTCACTCTATTAAATACAAAACGGCATTTTAGGTGCAGATACAGACTAAAACACACAAGGAGAAGAGAGTTCCAGATAAACATAATGGACACAAGGAAGAATTGGATAGAGCTGGGACAGATGGCACAGGACGAATTGGTGTGTATTTGTTGATGACCTGTGTTCCATGGGGAGCTGAAAGGTTTCAATTGATTGGTCAACCAATCCCTGAGCTACTACAGTGATTCAGCAAGGTTACAAACGGAAACGAGAAAGCTTCTGGGCCAGGGTTAGACAGTTGGAAGTGATTACAAACAAAAACTAAGGAATACAACTTGTTAATGACAGGGTAGAATAGAACATTTTGTGAGGCGCGTTCAAATGAAACCGGACCAAACTGCAAGAAGTGAACATACATACGATGCGCATGATGACATCACTTCTGGTGTAAACAGCACATGACAACCGTCAAGTTTGCAAAATTGCATTATCCTCCGACTCATAGTTTCCTCGGCAGACCGTTGAAAACATGGCGAGTGTAATACTGAATCAGTCCTTAATTGATCAGCGAGCGGTGATTCGATTTTTAACAGCTGAGGGATGTCGACCAGTTGACATTCATCGCAGAATGCAGGCAATGTATTCTGACAAAAATGTGTGGAAGACAACAGTAAATTCCGGACAACAATGTTTTAAAAAGGATGTAAGTTGACGAAAGATCTTCCGAGACCAGGTCAGGCGCATATTGTTGCGTTAACTCACGTCCTTCTTTAATCATCGTTGTCCAGTTCTTCACTTTTATTATCGGCACACTTTTGTCACCATACACTGCCTGCATTCTGAAATGAATGTCAACTGGTCGACATCCTTCAGCTGTTAGAAACCGAATCACCACCCGCTGAACATCTCTGGGCGGATTCCGTATCACACCCGCCATATTTTCAACGGTTTGCTGTGGAAACTATGAGTCGGAGGATAATGCAATTTTGCAAACATGGCGGTTGGTATGCTGTTTACACCAGAAGTTGCGTGATCATGTGCATCGTACGTTTGCAGTTTGGTCCAGGTTCATTTGAACACGCCTCGTAGGAAG
The DNA here is from genome assembly GCA_036924085.1 of Ariolimax columbianus. Classification (NCBI taxonomy): domain Eukaryota; kingdom Metazoa; phylum Mollusca; class Gastropoda; order Stylommatophora; family Arionidae; genus Ariolimax; species Ariolimax columbianus. The sequence continues at coordinate 48,053,248 of JAVGWX010000012.1, forward strand.
AATCTGTCGTTGGATAGACCACAATGGTCCCAAACCAATATCTCCAGGAAATCTCTGTCATAGAATTCCCCAGGTGAAAAAAAAAGAGGCAACAGTATTCTGAAGCATGCAGCAGCTACAACATCACCCGTAGGATGGGTTTAGCGACTTCATCCATGCACTCGCTCCGCAGAATCTGATCCCAGCAAAGGCTCTCATTGGAGACCAGGCTTCTCCTGTACGGCTTCGAGTCCTGGACACTACTGCAGCAGGACCAGCAGCGTCTTGAGGTCTTCCAATTGCGCAACCAGAGAACCAGAGACGCATCTTCGGGATCGTCTGGCAAGACATGATTTCCAACAGTGAAGTAGTTCGACGTACTCAACTTGCAGGCATTGTCTCAACGATTGATCGCCGTCGTCTCTCCTTCTTCGGTCACGTTGCTCGCCTTTCCTCGGGAAGTCCCAGCCCACGAAATGCTCCAACAGGCTGTGGGGGCGAGTTACGGGAAGAAGTCGTGCTCATCCTGGAGACGTCCTCGGGTCCGCAACGCTTGGCTGATACAGATCGCCACCTCCCCAACAGAACTGCAGGCCGCATGGGACGTGACGGGCCCTGGACGCCTAAGCATACCATAGAAAGGATAAGACAAACGGATAAGAAATCCAGTGAAAAACGCAGAGGCACTGGCAAGGAGGGAAAAGCGCAGGAAAGGTCTGCTTGGAGCATTACAAGACAGTCGCTGCTCTGGAATCCTCAAGAGAAGTAGAAATAGATCAAAACCCTCATGGAAATGGGAGCTCGAATCAAATTCTTCTGCGTTCGTCCTGAAAAGGAGGTTGTGTCGTAGTTTACAGCGGAGCTGTGATATCTGCGCCTCTCGGTCCGACACATTTTTGGGTACCGGGTAGGCCTTCCCGCTTCAACCCCTTTCCTCTTAGCCAGACTGTTTCCAGGGATGTCACTTGGAGATGGAATAGTGTATTGATCAGTTCGGGTTCACTGATAGACTGTTTCCAGGGATGTCACTTGGAGATGGAATAGTGTATTGATCAGTTCGGGTTCACTGATAGACTGTTTCCAGGGATGTCACTTGGAGATGGAATAGTGTATTGATCAGTTCGGGTTCACTGATAGACTGTTTCCAGGGATGTCACTTGGAGATGGAATAGTGTATTGATCAGTTCGGGTTCACTGATAGACTGTTTCCAGGGATGTCACATGGAGATGGAATAGTGTATTGATCAGTTCGGGTTCACTGACCCTGACGCAAGCAGTCAACTATGAGTCGCTGGCTGCTGTCCGCTCATTCACAGTATTGCATCTTCAGCCCCGAGATAGTCATTAAAGGAAATAGTGAAGACAGAGCTTCAATCGATGACACAGGACATATGGATGACATGTATTTGTTGAAGAAGACATGTGCTCCACAGGGAGTTGACAGGTTTTTAATTGATCGATGGACACTGAAGAGGATTGAACTATGATATCTTTTCCATGAAACGCAAGTACACTCCATCACAAGGCGAATACGCCTGCTTCACAACATACCGTGTAATTTGAAAGCGCCCCGCGGATCCGCCACTGCTTGAAATTTGTTGTGTGTGCTTGACACGGTATCCAGGTCACGTGTGATTAACCTACAAGTCGGCTGAGCTATATGAATGTAGTCTCCCTCACACGTGGGACGTCGTACCAGCACGGGCACACGGGTAATATCTATTGGAAGTGCAGTGTTTTTACACTTGGTTCTACCATCTAGGTCATTCTTCTTCTTCGTACGCTGTCAGACGTCAAACTGTATTTTTTCTCGAAAAAAGTAGCTGTCGACACTGCCATAGAGCTTGTCTAGTGTTGCCACATGTGCTTTCTCTGATCCTCGCATGTCGGGCAGTTTTGCACATCTAAGCCATTCATTCGTTATGTGGCGTGGAAAGCAGAAGCACTGTAGCCGCAGAGATTATGTACTATTCAACTTTGTTACGGGAAAAATGTGTACTGTCAGTTGGGTATTTGCAATAGGAAATACGTTATTAATAATTTCATTAAGCTTTTAAAAAATGCACTGCATCAACGAATCAAGTCTAAGTTTTTTGTATATTAAAGTGTATCAGTGTTTTTTTTTACTTTGCGCCTTTTTTGCTCTGGAATTATTGCAAATTCCGGTTTACATCTAAATAGTATTGATGGCGGGGACCATTGATATATCTTGGTAGAAATTTATCATAGGAGGAATTAACGAGACAGCCCGTATCGTGCCTGAAACCGAAATATATTGAAAACACATGCCTCATGTTTGGTATAGCACCCCCATTGAGTAGAAGTTGAGAGAGACAAACTGACCAACGATACAAGATAGCTAATGTACGAGAACCAGTTGCAGAAAATGAAACTTGCGACGTCTAAACGGAGTTCCCTTTATAAATATACACACGCACGCATACATACACACACAACACACCTCTAAAAGGAAGCCATGGAAAGCATCGCATCTAGAAATGGCGCCGCAGACAAGTCCCCGTGGATAAAGCTGCAGAAGAAGGCTGCACTATGAGCACGCCTACCATTTCCAATATGGAGAACCTTAAGTAGACTTCGGACTTTGGTGACCCGATACAGACACAAACTTAATATGGGGGATACAGCGACGACTATGATTAGAAATGCGGCGCTGTCCGGGACCAAGAACATCACACGCATGTACGATGAAAGCCTGCCTGCTTGAGAGAAACAACAAAGCAGTCAGGGTGGCAGAACACTGGACCCCCCTGTCGTATGACGTGGGGCTATGGGCACGGAAAGTAAGTCTTTTCTTCTTCGTCGTTTCTTCTCAAACTCCAACCACCAAGCCCTGGAAAGGGGCTTTATAAGTAGCAAGTTGCTGTACAGAGAACAGAATGCGCTGTATCGTAGTTTGCAGCTTGACTGATATATGCACCTTTTGGTCCTACACATCCGACTTCAGCAGGCGTTTTTGAGTACTGGGTTAGCCTGCCTTCTTCGATCCCTTCACCGTAGCTAGTCTGCTCTGTTGCAGCCTATTATTCCAGATCACCGTGTGGAGGTGTAGATGGGTCTTGGCAGCTCTGGTTTGCTGGCCCTGGCGTTAGCAGTCAAGCTTTGGACCGCTGCATCATCTTGAATCCGGAAAGTAAGCAAACATCAAAGTAGGAGAAAAAGATATTAAAATAAGAATACAAAAGGCAAGAGAAGCTTTATGGAAATATACAGAAATGAAGTCGTCCACAAAAAAAAAATCATCTTCAACTCCATTGTAAAGGCCGTGCTTTGAAACATGAAATGGAACAACGCAAAAGGGACATACTTTCTTAAATTAGTGCCTGTGCTGAATAGAGATTGGAATAGGATGATAATATCACCAACGTGGAGCTGTTGGCAAGAAACAGGCGCATCACTAGGGCAAGGCGTGAGGAGATGGTACTGGCCTTTGTAAGGGCACACATTAAGGAAACCAGCATTATATCTTTACATTTCAAGACAGTCTCTGTTCCAGATTCCTCGGGTAAGAGAAGTAGAAGCAGACCAAAACACGCGTGGAGATGTTTCTGTTTCTCAGAATCGACGTCACTGCACTCTGGGCATACCAATAGGTGCTCAGTCTATCAGAAAATGGCGAGTATAGATGCTGATGGTCCATGTAGCTCGCTGGTTGTACACTCTCCTGCTCCATCGTCTTATGCGCCATACTCCGCTCGAACCTCGTTTAATGTCGGAACTTTGCAGCCTGTGGATTTGCTGCTTAATCTATTTCGGTGTCAGACGATCATTGATTGATTTCAAAATGTCACTTCTATCCATCAATGTGTCCATGATAGGAACTTGTGAAGCCAAGATGTCAGCTCTTTCATTGCCCTGAACCCCAGTATGAGCAGGACTGTAGATCCATCACAACCCCTAGAAGTTTGAGGCCTCAACAGCTGCTATCCACTTGTACCTAAGCCATACCTTCTGAAGTACTGCTTACACGTCTGTCACGATGACTGCATTCTTATAGAAGTCTCAAATATCCATTTCAGTGCTGATGTCACTGCTTCCGTCTCCATTCTCAAACTGGAGGTTGTTGACATATATACCCTACTGCCCTACATGCATATGAGAGCGCGAGACACATGTAAAGGAAACATCGAAGACCTGGGAACGGATGTCCTAGGACGACCTGGCATGTATTTGTTGAAGACCTGTGCTCCACGGGGAACTGAACCGTTTTGATTGATCCTGTACTGGAGATTATACTCTTAACAAGGTACCTTATCTGTATGTGGCAAGTACCCCACCACTCTGGCCATCACAAGAGGCGTACCTTCCCTAAAAGATGGATGGTAATACCTTACAACATACCGCGTTATCCTAAAGCGCGCCCCGCGGATCCGCCACTGCTTGAAATTTGTTGTGTGTGCTTGGCCCAGTATTCAGGTCTCGTGTGATTTACCTACAAGCCGGCTTGTCGGTATGAATGTAGTCTTCCTTACACGTGGAACGTCGTACCACCACCGGCACACCGGCGCACGCCTTGTTACCTTGCCTGTTTGTGGGACTCGGGTAATATCGGTTGGCAGGGTAGTAGTTTCATTGTCTGCAGACATAACTATGGCGCCGCACTTACACACAAGCGAAGCTGTTTTCATTAGTATTGTATTGTTATGAAACCCTTCACTCACCCCATAGGTCAAACACTGGATCCATTTGTCTGTAGTGTAGTTTTGTTGGTAATGGTTTTTAAAAACATATACAAGTGAGGTTCCCTACCCAATCTCAACCTTTCCTGGCTGTAAGAGAACTGCTGGGACTTCGAGGCAGTTGAGAGGCGATCAGCGGACGCTTTGAGACAACGGAGATATTGATCACTTATTGTGCGAACACATCTGGTTAGATGAAGAGACATTTGGCTACCGTAAGAGAGTGTGTATTCTACTTGTGATATCATATTCGGTGGTAACACCGTCAGACGAGCTCCCATGATGGACTCGCCCGTTATTTGAGGATTATCCTTAGCTCCGAATAGCTTTGTGTTGAATAGTTGGGCCTGTTCAATAGATCTATATCTTTCTTGACTCAGAAGCTTGGTCGTAAAGTACACATGTGCACAGTGGTGAATCTGGCAGTCGAAGCTTATAGTATAAGTTATACATGTCTGTTGTGTCCTGTCCTGAGGCGAGGATCTAGTGATATCTCCCTACTGGCGAAGGGTGTGATTGTCCACGCCTGTCGAGTATGTGGAAGTCTGTCAGTGTGATTAAAAACGTACAAGTATAACAACAGCGACAAGTATAGGTACGAAACAATAACAAAATGCAAACAGCATCTACATAACGACTAAAAGTCAGAAGACCTTTGTCAGGCACAATGCTTAAAAATCGTAACGTCTAACAAAGGAGCAATGCAACTGAAAACTCATAACAAATGACATCACTAATAAATAACAGCACAGAATTAACAGATAATGGGTACTTATTCATTCAAGAGTGGGTCACATATGAATCTAAGATGGACGCCCCAAACTGAACATTTATAGTTGCTTTTATGACGTGTTAATCATCTTCATTTGTGTTCCACTTTGTGCCTGACGAAGGCCTTTTTGCTGTAACATAGGCTTGATTTGTCATGACGCAGTATTTCAGCCGTGCTGCTTGTGCGTGTTATTATTCGTTTTTAGTTGTGATGTAAATATCAAAATAGTATCCTTGGAATGTAGTCAGTCAGTTAGATCATTAGTGTGTAAAGTTCCAATTTTATCCTTGTGTGTAGTCAGTCACTAGTCAGTTATCTTCAGTATGTAAAGTTTCAATTTTATCCTTGTGTGTAGTCAGTCAGTTATTTTCAGTGTGTAAAGTTCCAATTTTATCCTTGTGTGTAGTCAATCAGTTATCTTCAGTGTGTAAAGTTCCAATTTTATCTTTGTGTGTAGTCATTCAATGTTATGCTCGGTGTGTAAAGTTTCAATTTTATCCTTGATGTGGTGTAGTAATTGTTATGCTCGGTGTGTAGTTTCAACTTTATCTTTGTGTGTAGTCAATCAACATTATACTCAGTGTGTAAGGTTTCAATTTTATCTTTGTGTGTAGTCAATCAGTTATCCTCAGTCTGTAAGGTTTCAATTTTATCTTTGTGTGTAGTCAATCAGTTATCCTCGGTGTGTAAGGTTTCAATTTTATCTTTGTGTGTAGTCAATCAGTTATCCTCAGTGTGTAAGGTTTCAATTTTATCTTTGTGTGTAGTTAATCAGTTATCCTCAGTGTGTAAGGTTTCAATTTTATCTTTGTGTGTAGTCAATCAACGTTATGCTCGGTGTGTAAAGTTTCAATTTTATCTTTGTGTGTAGTCGATCAGTTATACTCAGCGTGTAAGGTTTCAATTTTATCTTTGTGTGTAGTCAATCAGTTAGATCTTCAGTGTGTAATGTTTCATTTTTACCCTTGATTTGAACATTGCACTTGGCTCTCATAACCACACTGTAAATGACTGGAATCAGACTGTCAACTATACTTAAGACCAAGTCATCAAATGTTGGTCAACCTGTGTCTATTTAAACGTCTAAGGCTTGAAGTTTCTACAAGTTTCTATGGCGTCAGGGCAAAAATTATACTTCAGTTTAAAATGTCAAGTAATTAGGTATGAATATTTTAAAAAACTAATTTTGTTGATGTTCTAAAATTCATCGACATTATCTATTGCTATTTAATTGGTAAAACTACAGATAATCCAAGTAAATGCATATGTGATTATGCAATACATATCATTTGAAATGCAGCTCTTGAATCGGACAATCTTGAAAAGGGAAAATAAAGACATTCTGACATGGTGAAAAGGGAGCTCTTTTCTCTTATCTCAAAATCCTGGTATTCAAGCAGGCACTCCTGTGTCTGATGTCAGGTAGTAAAATGGCATAGCTTGGCTTCATTTGTTCTCAATCTCCCGCTACCAAACCCTGGAAAGGGCTTAAGAAGCAGAATGTAGTCCAGAGAACGGAATGCGTTGTGTTGTAGTTTACCGCTTGACTGCGATATTTGCACCTTTCGGTCCAACACATCTGACTTCAGCAAGTATTTTTTTAGTACCGGGTTAGCATTCCCTCTTCGATCCCTTCTCCTTAGCCAGTCTGCCCTGCTGCAGCCTGTTATCCAGGATCACCGGTGTGGAGGTGTAGAAGGGTCTTGGCAGCTCTGGTCGCTGCCCCTGACGCTAGCAGTCAGCTATGGGTCGCTGATTACTGCAGCTCATGCGCTATTCAGCACCTTGATCCCAGGTAGTCAAATGTTCAGTAAACTTGTTTTTCTCTTTTGCATTGGTGTACCATGTTTGACCCAGGGCCTCTTTCAGGTCATCTCTCAAGCTCTGGTGCCCGCGAGGGCATCTGAAGTTATCTTCTAGCCACGTTTTTAGTACCCATGTAGTTTCTGGTTAAGGGCTCTGTGTCAGAGACTAGAATAAGACTACTGCCACACTGAGATCATACCTTTAGATGCAGCTAACAGTGTAACTTAACTTAATGTCTTTATACTGGTTTAGAAGAGTCTGTATACAACCAGTTTCATTTACATTACCTTGCTCTAAAAGCTATGCACATCTAATCTATTCTTAAATGCATTAATTATCACTACCTCCACTATTTCCTGTGGCAATGCATTTCAAGCATTTACTACTCTCTGACTAAAAAAATATTTCCTAACATCTAATCTGGACCTTTCTTTAGTTAATGTGTAGCTATGATCTCTTGTTCTTGTAGGTGGTTGTATTTTGGAGAAAAAAAAACTCGTAGTCTAATCTATCCCTTCCTTTGATTATCTTATAAACCTGTATTTAGTCACCTCAAATTCTTTTCTTAAAAAAAAAACTCGTAGTCTAATCTATCCCTTCCTTTGATTATCTTATAAACCTGTATTTAGTCACCTCAAATTCTTTTCTTTTCTAGACACTAGGTCAGTTTTTCTGTCTTTCCTCATAACTGTAATTCTGGAATCGCACTATCAGCTTTGTCGCTCTTTTTTGTATCCTTTCCAGCATGTTTATCCCCTCTATGATAAGGACTCCACACCTGTACACAGTACTCCAATCTAGGTCTAACTAATGCATTATACACTATCACTTCCTTGCTCCTATGTTTAATATTTCTTTTTATCATACATAACATTGCATTTGCCTTTTTCACTGCTACCTGGACTTGCTCACTCACCTTACCTGTATGATCCATTATAACCCCTAGGTTCCTTTCCTTATATATCTTTCTAATATTGTTCTCGCCTATTCTGTAATTATGTTCCGTATTGGATCTACCCATGTGGATGACTGTACATTTATCTATATTAAACTCCATTTGCCAGCTTACAGACCATTCTCAAATTTTATCAAAATCCAACCTCAATATATACACTTTTGCTTTAGATGAGACACTACTGCATAGTTTTGTGTCATCAGCGAATTTTGCAATCATGGATTCCATATAAATGTCCTAATCGTTTATATATTTCAAGAACAAAAATTGGTCCCAAAACCAAGCCCTGTTGCACTCACTTTTTACTTCACACTACTTAGAGTACTCCTTATTTATGCCCACTTTTGGCCATTGCCATCTTTTTGTTAACAAATTTTCAGTCCATTTGGCAACTTCCCCACCTATTTGAAGTTATTTTATCTTTCTAAATAATCTTTGATGAGGTACTCTATCAAAGGCCTTTGCAAAATCTAAATAAATAACATCCTCTGGGATAAATAACATCCTCTGGCTCCCCTTTATCTATCACTTTAGTAACCTCCTCCATGAATTCTAATAGCTTTGTTAAACACGATCTCCCTCTAGTAAACCCATGCTGACTATTTCTGATTAGATTAAACTTGTCTAAATGCATTACAATGTTTTCTTTGATTATTGACTCAAACAATTTACAGACTATGCTCGTTAAACTCACCGGTCTATAATTCGCTGGATCTCATTGTTTGCCCTTTTTGAATAAAGGGATCACTCCTGCATCTTTCCAATACTGTGGAACAATCCCTTTTGCAAGTGATTGAGAACATAATATAGCCAATGGTTTTGCTAGTTGGTCTAATTTCAAGCAGTAATTTTGGATGAATACCATCTTGACCTGGACATTTATCCACTTTCAACCACACCAATTTAAAAAAAACATTTCCTCTGTAAAACAGATCTTAATCCCGCTGTATTCTGGTTTATTTGAAAAATATCTATAGGCTTTGGGATCTTGGAGCAGCCCTCTTTTGTGTAGACTGTGCCAAAGTAGCAATGGAGTAGATTAGCTGCCCCCCTATTCTCACTTATTATTTTTCCTCTGCTGTCTGTGAGATGGCCTACTTTGTCTTTCATTCTTTGTTTATTTCTAATAAGAAAAGAAGCTATTACTATCAGTCTTGATCCTCTGAGCAAGTTTTTTTGTTCGAAGTCTATTTTTGCTGTTTTATTCACTTTCTGAGCTATGCTTTGCTTGTCCAAATATTTTAAATGTTTCTTTTGATTTATCTGCCTCTATATATTTTTGCCATGCTTTATTTTAAGCTCTTCTACATTTAACTACAGTTATCTACTTTTTACGCTTGGGGTTTACATGGAACACGTTCTTTTTTAAACTTTTCTAGAAGTGTTTTAAAACTCTCCCACTCTTGTTCAGCATCTGTTCCTCCGACAATATCTTTCCAGATTATGTGGCTCGCTGCCTCTTTCATCTTCTTAACAAATGCCTTAGAGTAGTTGAATGTTTCGCGTGTTTGTTTACTTCTTTCCCTGCTATAAGATACCAACGGATGATTTGATGGTCGCTTGAGCCATACAGTTCCCTCAACGGTAACATTTTCAATCATATTTTCCTCTGTAGTTAAAACTAAGTCGAGTGTGTTTTTGCCTCTGGTGGGTTGTTCTACATATTGAATTAAAAACTTGTCAGTTATGCACTTAACAAACGGTTTTACTCTACAAGTGCTTCTGTTATTTCCCATTTTATTTTTGGAAAGTTGAAATCCCCCATTAATAATAAATTCCCTTCACTTGCCTTTTCTGTGTTTCTAATCAGCTCCTCATCTTCCTCTTTTTTACTTTATGGACATCTATGGCATACTCCAATCACTGTCTTTTTTCACCGCCACTTTCTATTTCTCCCCATACACTTTCATTTTTGTTACCACATGATAAATCATCTTTGATCGTTATATTAACTGAATTTGTACAGTATAATAAAACACCACTACCCTATCTTTCCTTAATATTGTATATCCCTCTATTTCAAGTTCACTATCTGCAATGTCCTATGTCCATGATTCTGTAAACCCTATTATATCATGGTTTTTCTTTTTCTACATACCGTTCCAATTCTTCTCTTTTATTTACTATGCTTCTCACATTTTCATAAAACGTTTTAGTTTGTAATTTTGTTGTTTTTCAAATTGTTTGCTTTTACTTTATCATTTTTATTTTTACTTTTTCACTACTAATTTCACACTTCCCTGACACCAACTCTCCCATTTGACTGCATCCTCTATAGCACCCTGTTGTAGGAATATCTTTAGTCTCATACTTCATAGGCCTTACTAGTTTAAATTTGTAACACAATGATTAAACAAATCCTTCTCTGCAACATGCTGTCCTATCTCATTTAGATGTAAACCTCTCCCGTCTAGCATTTTACTTTTGTCATCTTTCATATCAAATTCCATACCCATGTCCGCACACATCACCTGCAACCTAAGGTTGATACCTATTATCTTAGTATCTAAATAGTCTGACCCATCTGCTCTGTCTAAAATGCCCATCATTGTGACCTTTCTTAACTTTCTGTACCATCTCTCTTTACATTATTAGTTCCTACCAATACCACAACATGACTGTTTGCTCTGTGTAGTCCAACCCTTCCAGGGTAGAAGACTCCTACACTCACGGGCTCCACACCTCACCTTCTGGGTTTGAAAGAAAACTATAGAAACAATAACTCATATATGGTACTTGAATAAAAGAAAGTTCGAGAAACAATTCCTCATATATGATACAGAAATAAAAGAAAGTTCTAGAAAGAATAGCCCATATATGATAGAGGAATAAAATAAAGCTCTAGAAACAACTCCACATATGATAGAGGAATAAAAGAAAACTCCAGAAACAACACTCCATATATGATAGAGGAATAAAAGAAAGCTCTAGAAATGTATGATGCAGGGATAAATTATTGAATAACTCATTTCCTGTGGATATGAAGGAGGAATCTCCTTTAATGACGTCTACAATAACAATTACCGTACACAGTTTTTCTTCTTGATCTGCAACTGCGGACATTAACAAGTTACTGTAATGTAGTATTTCTTCTTCTTCGTTCGTTCTCAATCTCCCACTACCAAGCCATGAAAAGGCCTTTGCAAGCAGCAGGATGTTGTCTGGAGAATGAAATGTGCTGCGTCGTAATTTACAGTTTGACTGCGATATTTGCACTTTTCAGTCCGACACATCGAACTTCAGCAGAATGTAGTATTTCAACTTGGCTGGAGATTTTGAAACATACTATTGTATCAAAAATATAATATACATGAGCACCAATTGTCTTGATAGTTTTTTAACTTTGGCAAATACTTTTGAACATTGCAATGTCATCAACTACCATAATTCTCACTGTATGTAGGTATATCAGTCACAGTACTGCTTCATTAGATCATTACTTGTAGGTATATCAGTCACAGTACTGCTTCATTAGATCATTACTTGTAGGTATATCAGTCACAGTACTGCTTCATTAGATCATTACTTGTAGGTATATCAGTCACAGTACTGCTTCATTAGATCATTACTTGTAGGTATATCAGTCACAGTACTGCTTCATTAGATCATTACTCCAGTGACGCAAAGAATTCTCATTTGACTTGGATTTGCAAAACCAAAGACTTCATGTATTGTTACCTAGGATGGCCTTTACTTGTAGTTATTTTTAAACTGAGGATACTTATGCTGATAAAAATCCCATGCACTATCACAAAAAAGTGTCTTCAAAAGACTTTTAGATTGACAGACAAAATATTTTCTAAATATGTTAGTTTCTGATTTACTGACATTGTATAAAGTGAATTTAATCTCTCAATTTCAGAATTGAATTTTTGTACACTGAATATTTTATGCAGCAATATTTTCCATATTTGTGCAACACAAGAGAGAGTGTGACTGCTATGCGAATTTAATGATCGAGTGCTAATATTATACATTTTAGAAGAATCAATCATTCTCATTCATTTTATACTGTTTCTTTTCCAAATATATTAGTTTTTTATATCAATCAATCAATCAATGCCCATCACTTCTTTCATGGCATAAGCAATTGACAACCCTCCTCTTGCATAAAAAGTAAAAAAATAACTAATATTTTTCATTAACAAAATGTACTTTATATGGTTGTATGTTGACTTCCCGTAGATGTGAAAAAATGCATTTTATAATTTTTGTAAAGTAGGATACCTCGGACATGTGTAGAAATCTTTGAAACATTTCAGCATTAGAAAATACGTAATGTTGATGTGCTAATTGGCATAGAAAGTTGCGTCGTGTTTCAACACATTGGAACTGTGTCCGTTGTGGATTTTCTGTGTCCGAGTTCTTGAGTCGGTGTATTTCCTTAAACTGAGTTGGTTTCTTGTTGGCGAGTGTGAAGGATATAACAGCATGGGACGTCTCCTAGGTCAGCTATCCAAATGGGGAAGGAAGCAGAGCGCAGACAGGAAGCTGCGTGTGCGGAGATACAGGAGGAAGTGTCTGACGCTGTGGCGAGTCATGACGTTGTCGTCTGTCATGCAGGTACTGCAGTAGTATTAATATTGTTAAGTTCTTTTACAGGAAGTGGAGAGTGTAGCCTAGCTGACAGTGAGCTGGGATTACAGCATGCCAGGGTTCGAAATCACGAGCGGACAGAAACAAATCCAGTCGTGGTTCGATCCTGGTACAACCGCCCGTTCTGTTGAACCAACTGTAAATGGGTACCTGACGTATGAGCTGGGGAAGGTATAAAAAACAAAGAAGGGAACTGGCCACCCCACTTGACATAGGCTGCAGCTTAGTACATGAAGAGTTGTCTTCTTCCCTGGCGGCAATTGTTGCCATGGGACTAACCTTTACTGGGAGTCACTATAGCTGGGAGGTAAGACACTTGCCTCTCAAGGAACGAAAGCACAAAACGATGGGGGTTTCAAATCATGCATGTTTCAGGCATCCCCTAGTCTCAGGGGAGGTAGGACAATAGTCTAGTCTTATTGGAGATTGGCAAACATATTTGAGGTCTTGTGTGCACGCTATGTACATTCAAACATACTTCATCTTCGTCGTTTGTTCTCAAACTCCCGCTACCAAACCCAGAAAAGGGCTTTGTAAGTAGCAGTTTGTTCTCAAACTCCCGCTACCAAACCCAGAAAAGGGCTTTGTAAGTAGCAGGATTTAGTTCGGAGAACGGAATGCGTTGTGTCGCAGCTTGACTGCAATATTTGTACCTTTCGGTCCAACATATCCGACTTCAGCTAGAATTTTTGGGTACCAGGTTAGCCTACACTTTTCAATCCCTTCTCCTTAACATGTCTGCTCTGTTGCAGACTGTTGTCCAGGATCACTGGTGTAGAAGGGTCTTGACAGATCTGGTTCGATGGCCCTGACGCTAGCAGCCAGCTTTGGGTAGCTGACCGCTGCAGCTTGTGCGATCCTGTTGTTGAGAGCGTCGTGAGAGAGAAATAAAATTCATTCAAACATACAAGAATCCTTTGCAGTTAAAAATCAATAAGAGTAGGGTGTTAGTCGCTATTTGGGCAAACTTAAAGTTAATACATTTCCGACCCAGTAGTGACCATCAAGAATACCAAAAGGAGGCATCCCCTTCATCATGCAAAGATACAACAAGCCAATGACCTGTTTGTCTGCATACTCAATTGCAAGTACCAAAATCTTCTACACCCCCACAGCTGTAGAAGAGGAGTGACTGGACCGAGGTTAAGTTCTTCCACTGATCCCAGGAAAATCAGTTATTGGTTTGATCTATTTTTTGTCTCAGTTTTGAGATACATGGAAGGGTATGATTAAGATTGGAGCATAGAGTAGACATGGTTTGGTGAAACATATTGATCAAGGTGGGAGCAAAGAGTAGTCAGGGTTTGGTGAAACATATTTATCAAGGTGGGAGCAGAGTAGTCCGGGTCAGGTGAAACATATTTGATCAAGATGGGAGCAAAGAGTAGTCAGGGTTTTGTGAAACGTATTTATCAAGGTAGGAGCAAAGTAGTCTATGTCAGGTGAAACATTGATCAAGGTGGAAGCAGAGAGCAGTCAGGGTTTGGTGAAAGATATTGATCAAAGTGGGAGCAGAGAGTAGTCAGGGTTTGGGGAAAGATATTGATCAAACTGGGAGCAGCGAGTAGTCAGGGTTTGGGGAAAGATATTGATCAAGGTGGGAGCAGAGAGTAGTCAGGGTTTGAGGAAAGATATTGATCAAGGTGTGCGCAGAGAGTAGTCAGGGTTTGGGGAAAGATATTGATCAAGGTGGGAGCAGAGAGTAGTCAGGGTTTGGGGAAAGATATTGATCAAGGTGGGAGCAGAGAGTAGTCAGGGTTTGGGGAAAGATATTGATCAAGGTGGGAGCAGAGAGTAGTCAGGGTTTGGGGAAAGATATTGATCAAAGTGGGAGCAGAGAGTAGTCAGGGTTTGGGGAAAGATATTGATCAAAGTGGGAGCAGAGAGTAGTCAGGGTTTGGGGAAAGATATTGATCAAGGTGGGAGCAGAGAGTCAAGACCCCCGACATCCTCATTAGGGCTCCTGGAAACGGGTTGTGTCACAGTAGTCTGATCAGCGAGCTGGGGTTGACATTGTAATTTCCATAGTTTCAAGCTTACTGAGGAGCTATGCATTGCATTACAGCCAGGAAGACCCCAATCTAACTCAAGATGTGAGTTAACCACTGTAAACTACCACCAAAGAAACTCATCACAAGTAGCCTCGAACGAGTTATCTAACTGAAGTTCAGCTGTACCATACTGTCTAAAACCTCACCTCACGTCAATACTTTTCACCTAGAAACAGACTGTATTACAGCAGCCTGGCCAATGAGAGGGGGAACATCATTTTGATGTATTTTGTACACCTAAATTGTTCATTTTTCTTACCCTCCCCTCTTCTCCATTGCATATTTCAGATATCTCTTTACCGTCGCATGCCATTGAAGACAATCTCCCGCTTGTGGGGACGCTTCAACCAGCTAGAACTGCCAGTATTCCTGCGAAGACCCCTTCTTGGGCTGTACATCTGGATGTTTGGATGTAATCTACAGGAGGCAGAAATCGAAGACCTCAAACTGTACAGGAATTTGGGCGAGTTCTTCCGCAGGCAGCTTAAACCTCATGTCAGGCCTATCGATCCCGACTACGCTTTAGTAAGTTCTTTTTTTTTATTTCTTGTTTGCATTGTTGCCTAGCAATGTAGGTTCTCCCTGACACAGCTCTCAGCAGAACACCCAAGTTTGGTCATACAGTGGATCCCATCCCACTGCAATATTGAAGGC
The DNA here is from genome assembly GCA_036924085.1 of Ariolimax columbianus. Taxonomy (NCBI): domain Eukaryota; kingdom Metazoa; phylum Mollusca; class Gastropoda; order Stylommatophora; family Arionidae; genus Ariolimax; species Ariolimax columbianus. The sequence goes on from JAVGWX010000012.1 coordinate 48,068,758, forward strand.
AATGAAGCTGCAGACAAACTAGCAAAGTGTGGAGGAGGATACCCACAAACAGACCTGAGCATCACATATAATGAGGCTAAGACCATAATTAAAGCCAACTTCACGGTAAAAGTGACTGATCAATACCCTGAATTCCGAAAGGAAGACAGCAACTTTAATTTAATTAGAGAAGAGCAAATCATCATCTTCAGACTGAGAACTAGAACTTGAAAAGATTACAAAACTGCAATCCATGACCGATAGAAGAGACTGCAGAGCCCAGCTGCAGTCAGAGAAACTCCGAAGACTGACGGACCATCCAATGTACCAGAGACTAAACAATTTGGGAAATGGGAAACTAAAGCGGAGAAACTTTGCAGAAATAGCCAAAGCAAAGATGCACGAAGATCCCATAAACGCACTAACAACACCAAAACCCATCACTACTGTACGAAAACCTACTTGGAGGCAGGATATATTTCCAGAGGTGGTAGAAAATATACCAGGTATTGCAAACAAAAACTGCCAGAGTGAAAAAGAAAGGAGAGACACTACCCTAAGCTTCATAACGAAAAGCTACCCAAGCATGGACTGGACCCATGCATACACCGACGGTTCTGTAACAAACACTACACAGAACGGAGGGGCAGGAGCATTCCTGAACCTACCAAATGGCAGAAAAATAACACTGTCATTCGCTACTGGTAAGTGCACAAGCAATTTCAGAGCAGAGGCAGAGGCACTGAGGGCGACAGTGGAAGAAATGGTAACACACAGTGAAAATGAGAGCCATATAGTCTTGCTGACAGATGCTCTCGAAGTAGTCACAGCGCTAAAAAGCCAGAAGAACACTGAGCTTAATGACTTAAGAGCAGCACTCTGCAAACTGTGCCAGCAGTCCGCACCAGAAAGGGTGGTGGTACAGTGGGTTCCGTCACACTGCAACATCCAAGGCAACGAGGAGGCAGACAGACTGGCAAAAGAAGGTGCAAGGCTACCACAAACAGATACCAGTATGACGTACGAAGAGTCAAAACGGCTTATCAAAGCCAGATACATGTCCAAATGGGAAACCGAACATATTGGTTACACCAAAAACGATGCCTATTACCAGTTGAACCGAAGAGAGCAGGTCGTTGTCTTCAGACTTCGCACAGGCCACAACAGACTGAGGTACCACCTATTCAACAAACTGAAGATAGGGTGTACCGACGAATGCCCGTGCGGTACTGGTAAAATGACCACTGAACATCTGCTGCAGAACTGCCCGACATACGAGGATCAGAGAGAGCAGATGTGGCCATTGCCAGTGGAACTGCAAGACAAGCTGTATGGTAGTGGCGAGAGTCTCAGGATGACCGCCGCTTTTTTCGAGAAAATAATGGTTACTGTCTGACTGTGTACGCAGAAGAAGAAGAAGAAGACTGAGAACTGGGCATAACAGACTCAAGGGTCATCTTTACAACAAAATGAGGATTGGGACAGATGACAGGTGTCCATGTGGTGAGCATACCATGACCGTCGAACACATCCTACAAAACTGCACGCTCACACAGGAAGAGAGAGAACAATAATGGCCTTGCGAGACAGATATGAGACAAAAGCAGTATGGAGATAAAAGCAGCCTTATAAACAACTTTGTCCTCTGTAAGAGAAACACATACCTTGATCTGAGGATGAACAAAGAAGGAGTTTCCTTGTAGCAGAATGTGCTATACTGTGTTTTCTATTGTGTTGTGTTTTGCGTCCTAATTGCCCAATTCATCCGACTTCATCACACATTTGAACTCATTCAGTATGATATTATTTTTGCTGCCATAAAACTTCACTTGGGAGACCTATTTATCTAATGTTTCATATTATATACTATATTACATACTAAACTATTCACAATTGCTTGACCAATAGAATATACTAAAGATCTGATATTTGGGAATGTAGGTTAGTGTGAAAGAAATTACAGTGACATTGTTTTGTTATCAACCCCAACAAACAAAAATAACACATAATTCTTGTGTGTGCTCAAAGCTCAATAATTTAGCTACTATAACATCTTGCATATAGTGTTAGTCTTATTCAACCTGTGCATCTACAAAGGCATTATCCCTTGTGTTGTTCCCAACTCTTGTGTGAGTTGGTAGTGGCAGTGTGCATTTCTCTGCTTCGTTGGGCTGAGCTCGAGTACTATGTTGGATGGTTTTGTGCTGGTCTCATCTCAAATTCCAGTCAATTCTGTCTCGGGCACGGGTTGTCCATTGGATGGCTAACTTGTTTGTTTCAGGATCGCGAGTGTTGTGCAGCTCGAACGAATCTTGCCATCAAGTGGGGGGTCTGCCAAGTGTTGTTTTTTTTTTTCCGCGGGTACTACAGAGTGGTTGCTGTGCTCCAGCGTTCGTCTTTCCTTCTGACTACATGGCCAGCCCAGCGATGCTTGGAGTTGTTGGCATGATGGATGACATCCTTGACGTGTGAAAATGCCCGGATGTCACTGTTGTGTAAGCCCATCTGGCGCTGTTGCCCAAGTCATAGGCCCACTAGATGGCGCTCGAGCGAGGCATGTGTTGTTATTAGCTGGTTTTTCGTGGCTTTTGTCAGAGACCAGGTTTCACATCCATATCATAACGCTAGTAGGACCACTGAGTCGAATATGTCAGCTCGCAGTCTGGTACCTCTCGTGGTATCTGTTGTTGCCTTTATCGAGTTGAAGACGGCCCAGCCTGCTCAATGGCGCCTGGCAATATCAGGAGGCGTAAAGTTATTTTCCATGTTGAAGAGGCAGCCGAGGTAGATGTATTTTTTGACATTCTCCAATGGTGTATCATTTAGGGATACAATGTTGGGCTCCACTTCCATCGGTGTCGCTCTGGCTGGTGTCTCTGTGATAAGTGTTATATCGTCAGTGAATCTTGGGTGATTGAGTAGTCGCACATAATATGCACAATTATTGTTACTAATTAAGGCTCATCATATAGGAGTACTAAAAAATACATTTGTTGTAATGGAAAGTATGTTGCAATTTTACAGTGAAAATGGTGCAAAATTGAATGGGCCATGTGTTTTTTTAAATGTGTCGGATGTTGCAAAACGCATTTTGCACTATCAATACTAGAAGCGCTTCTTTCTAGTGAGAGTGAGGGCAAACCTGATAGTGGGATTGCTAAATTATAGTTATGAGGAAAGACTCATCGTGACGTATTATATGTGTGTTTATAGTTTTAAAATAAATTTTGTGCTAAATCAAGCATGCACAAACACGAGTGCACAATTTTTTCAAAACAATTTTTGCTAAATCAAGCATGCGTTTTATACATGTATTTATATTTTTTGATAAAATTTTGTTCTAAATTAAGTAATACACAAAAGTGCATGTTTTTCCCCAGAAAATGTGCTAAATCAACCATCCGTATTATACATGAGTGAGTATTATACGCAAGATTTTGCGGTATATATCCACACACAAAAAAGACTAATTTTATTGAATTAAAGATACTCCACGTGGAAAGATGTTTTTCACGTTTCACCTGCTTACTTACCTTCCGTATCCTGGACAGCACGTTTTCCAATGTTCAGCCGCACGTATTATCTTGTCATTCCCCCTCAACATGTCATCCATATTGCATGTTTCCAAATGGTTTGAGCAGATCGTCAGAAGTTCTGGGTCTTGTGTTGTACCTCAGTCACATGTCTCATCATCTCTATATCCTCATCTAAGTTCTTCCTGCAACCTGTTACACTGGTTCGGAGTCTGTAAAGTGACATCCATGTTGAAAAGGGCAAGTGGTGTCTTCTTCTTCATACACTATCAGACGTCAACTTGAATTTGTTCAAAGAAAGCAGCGGTCATCCCGAGGCTGTCGACACTGCCATAGAGCTTGTCTAGGGTTAGCACTGGTGATGGCCACATGTGCTTTCTCTGATCCTCGTATGTCTGGGAATTTTGCAACAGGTGTTCAGGGGTCATTTTCCCAGTACCACAGGTGCATTCATCAGTAGCACCTATCTTCAGTTTATTGAATAGATGGTACCTCAGTCTGGTGTGTGGTCTGAAGACCACCGCCTGCTCGCTTCTGTTCAACTGGTAATAATTATAATTTGTTGTGCATCCAGTATGCTCTGTTTCCCATTTATCCATGTATCTGGCCCTAATAAACCTTTTGGACTTTGCATAGGTCGCACTTCAATCTGGTTGTGGTAACTCCACCTGCTTTTGCTAGTCTGTCTGCTTTCCTCGTTGCCTTGAATGTTACAGTGGGATGGTAGCCACTGTACCACGACCGTTTTAGGTGTGGACTGTGCTAGCATAGTTTTCATTTAATTTTTAAATTATGATGCTTTTGTAGTGTTTCACTAGTGAAAGGGGTGGCCCACTGAGTTGTTGCTTCCATAGGATACCTCTTTGTTCTGTTAATTACAATCTACTTGGAGGCTCCTTTTGTGCCCCTCTTTGTTCTGTTAATTACAATCTACTTGGAGGCTCCTTTTGTGCCCCTCTTTGTTCTGTTAATTACAATCTACTTGGAGGCTCCTTTTGTGCCCCTCTTTGTTCTGTTAATTACAATCTACTTGGAGGCTCCTTTTGTGCCCCTCTTTGTTCTGTTAATTACAATCTACTTGGAGGCTCCTTTTGTGCCCCTCTTTGTTCTGTTAATTACAATCTACTTGGAGGCTCCTTTATGCCCCTCTTTGTTCTGTTAATTACAATCTACTTGGAGGCTCCTTTTGTGCCCCTCTTTGTTCTGTTAATTACAATCTACTTGGAGGCTCCTTTTGTGCCCCTCTTTGTTCTGTTAATTACAATCTACTTGGAGGCTCCTTTTGTGCCCCTCTTTGTTCTGTTAATTACAATCTACCTGGAGGCTCCTTTTGTGCCCCTCTTTGTTCTGTTAATTACAATCTACCTGGAGGCTCCTTTTGTGCCCCTCTTTGTTCTGTTAATTACAATCTACTTGGAGGCTCCTTTTGTGCCCCTCTTTGTTCTGTTAATTACAATCTACTTGGAGGCTCCTTTTGTGCCCCTCTTTGTTCTGTTAATTACAATCTACCTGGAGGCTCCTTTTGTGCCCCTCTTTGTTCTGTTAATTACAATCTACCTGGAGGCTCCTTTTGTGCCCCTCTTTGTTCTGTTAATTACAATCTACTTGGAGGCTCCTTTTGTGTCCCTTTTTCGCCTTATTAATTTTCACAATATTCACATTTTACCGTGTTTACGTCGTGGGCTAGTGGTCAAGAGACACAGCTCACAAACCAATGCAACACAGCACCAGCTGTTACCCAAAGGAAGCAAATCCTTAGAAAATGCAGGAGGAACAGACCCTTACATAACATGCATGCTGAAGTCGGATGCACTGGGCCGACAGGCGCAAAATAAAAACATAGCGCAACACACTGCCTTGGGGAATAGAGAAATAAGGTGGACGTAAAACAAACAAAAAAGTGTAAAACAAACTTGGAATTTAAAAACAGGGAATTTGTGTACCGTTGTCAATCGAATAAGGGGAAATTTGTCCGAGTGAAATAATCTGTCCCATTCAGTGAATCAGTTAAATAAACTTACTTCTATTTCATGAATCCGAACAATAGTCATTTTGGGTTCATCAGCTGTGTCACTAACAAGTGTTTTCACTGCGTTTTGGTAGGTTGGTTCCTGTACTTTTTGCACATAAACTAGTGAGAAGAGAAGCCTGAATAGATAAATTAACAAAGAGAAGCCTGAATAGATAAATTAACAAAGAGAAGACTCAATAGATAAATGAACAAAGAAGTGGAGCCTGCATAGGTATATTTGTAAGAAGGGGAGCCTAAATAGATACATTAGTAAGGAGACTTCATGGATAAATTAACAAGAAGAGGAGCATGAATAGATACATTAACAAGAAGAGGAGCATGAATAGATACATTAGTAAGGAGACTTCATGGATAAATTAACAAGAAGAGGAGCATGAATAGATAAATTAACAAGAAGAGGAGCATGAATAGATACATTAGTAAGGAGACTTCAAGGATACATTAACAAGAAGAGGAGCATGAATAGATACATTAACAAGAAGAGGAGCATGAATAGATACATTAACAAGAAGAGGAGCATGAATAGATACATTAGTAAGGAGACTTCATGGATACATTAACAAGAAGGGGAGCCTAAATAGATACATTAACAAGAAGAGGAGCATGAATAGATACATTAACAAGAAGAGGAGCATGAATAGATACATTAGTAAGGAGACTTCAAGGATACATTAACAAGAAGAGGAGCATGAATAGATACATTAACAAGAAGAGGAGCATGAATAGATACATTAACAAGAAGAGGAGCATGAATAGATACATTAGTAAGGAGACTTCATGGATACATTAACAAGAAGGGGAGCCTAAATAGATACATTAACAAGAAGAGGAGCATGAATAGATACATTAACAAGAAGAGGAGCATGAATAGATACATTAGTAAGGAGACTTCAAGGATACATTAACAAGAAGAGGAGCATGAATAGATACATTAACAAGAAGAGGAGCATGAATAGATACATTAGTAAGGAGACTTCATGGATAAATTAACAAGAAGGGGAGCCTAAATAGATACATTAACAAGAAGAGGAGCATGAATAGATACATTAACAAGAAGAGGAGCATGAATAGATACATTAGTAAGGAGACTTCATGGATAAATTAACAAGAAGGGGAGCCTAAATAAATACATTAACAAGAAGAGGAGCATGAATAGATACATTAGTAAGGAGACTTCAAGGATAAATTAACAAGAAGAGGAGCATGAATAGATACATTAGTAAGGAGACTTCAAGGATAAATTAACAAGAAGAGGAGCATGAATAGATACATTAGTAAGGAGACTTCGTGGATAAATTAACAAGAAGAGGAGCATGAATAGATACATTAGTAAGGAGACTTCATGGATAAATTAACAAGAAGAGGAGCATGAATAGATACATTAGTAAGGAGACTTCAAGGATAAATTAACAAGAAGAGGAGCATGAATAGATACATTAGTAAGGAGACTTCATGGATAAATTAACAAGAAGAGGAGCATGAATAGATACATTAGTAAGGAGACTTCATGGATAAATTAACAAGAAGAGGAGCATGAATAGATACATTAGTAAGGAGACTTCATGGATAAATTAACAAGAAGAGGAGCATGAATAGATACATTAGTAAGGAGACTTCATGGATAAATTAACAAGAAGAGGAACTTTAATAAATATATTTGCAAGAATAGGAGCTTTACGTTTTTCACAATCTGGAAAACATGCTGATAGAGTTGATTTGAGAATACCTCTATGCCGGAACAGCTCTGTGAACTTTGTTCTAGATGTGGTGACCAATAATTAATTATAAATTAAACTATACAATCAAGATTTTAGCAGTAAATTAGACTTCTGACATCAGGCAAACATTTTCACCCGAGGTTCGGTTGTTGATAGACGTATGTTGTGTGCTTATAGACTTCCTGTATGAAAATCACAAACGTTTTGATATCCCAAATATTTTTGTTGCTGTTATAAATGCTATGGCAATAGTTATTTGCCTACAAGTTCTAAGCCTCTCCAATGATGAATGTGTGCTTCTAGTGCATTTAGTTAACTGCAAAATATCATGGACATGGTAGAGGTTGTTATTTGACATGTATAGTTTATAAAATTATGAAAGTGATGCAAAAATATCAGATAATTCAGACACTGCTGATGAGGGGGGTGTTGCCTCAGTCTGGTCCATCAAACCTATTTCAATATAAGCACAACCAGGTGCAAGAAAAATACTTTTTAAAATTAAGATGTAAATGAATTGTCAATAAGCTATGGAAAGTTGTGCTATAACGAAAACCAACGTAGAAGAAGATGATGATGAGTAATTAAGTAAGATAAAAATATTCTACACACCTCGGGGTAGGAGAGGAACGACTATGTAAGTAATGTAGAAGACTCTACATACCAAGGTAGAAGAGGAATGACTAAGTAAGTTTACCACTTCTCCGGAAAAATGGCCTGGTTTGATCACAAAGTGTGTCCTGCTCCTGCAAGATAACGCTCCACCTCATATGGCTCGCCCAACTATGTGCAATCTGCATCAACTCAGCTGGTAGGTATTTGCCACTGTAGCAGATGGAACAGAGTTCTGCTCTCCCGACACACTGAAGCCTCACCTTGACTCTCCACTTTTGCAGTCTATCACTTCAACTAACAACTTCGATAGGACACTTTCAAAATAATAAAAACCAATTCTCTATTTCTGCATGTTAAACTTCTATTCACGTTACAACTTCTCTTCCACTCTTCTATCATACATAACTTTCTACACGCTCCTATCTAATAGTTATCTATGACTCTAACTACAGCTAAACCTATAACTATTGTCAGCAATCTACTTTCCACGTTTGACCTACTGAAACGTTGATCTCAGTTATGGTGTATTGACACCGATGGTAAATTTGTGGTTTAAACCCAGGTAAACGTCCTTGGCTCTGTTCCTTAACGATGACTATCGATCTGCATGGTGGATGTCGGAAGACTAGGCTACTGCTGGGAAATCTACAATGGTTCTGCGATGACTACAAAATTGGTGAGGGCGGCCACATGTAAAATTGTGCAGGTCGGCCACGTGTTAAAATGGTGCAGGTCGGCCACGTGTCTGTCGCTGGTTTAAAATAATATGGTGAAATTTTTTCTTAGCCGATCTAATCTGACAGAAAGCCTGTTCTCTTCTATAGCGGGTAGCTGTAATTAATCTAGGCTGCTTCTGTGAGATCTACAATGACTGACGAAATACTAATTACTTTGACACACAAATAAAATCGGTAACACCATACTTCTGTAAATTGAGGATGCAACTCAGTTCACTCTCTTGTCGTCTTCTCTCTCTGACTGTCTTGGCTCCCGGTTTGCCTTGGGTTTTATAACACCTGGACTATTTTTCCTGCCGGTCCTAATTTTAAAATGGCGTCATTTCCTGCCTTCCGCTTTGGAGTGCGTCTATAGATTGTTTTGCGCACTGCCGAGTTTTTCCAATGTGAGTGGTCAGGTCCTGTGGAAAGTTTGCCTCTAATTATATTCGCTATTTTAAAGAAAATATATAATTACGCTTGCGTAAAACTAAGAATTGTCTATACTTGAGACACGATTTGTCTGGCAAGACTAAATCTGTCACACCACATCCACCTGACAGCCCAAACCTCGCTCCAAGCAATTTCTGGACCCCTGAAATAATTCCTGGGAGGTCAGCATTTCAACACAGATGAAGAAGTGAAACAGACTGTACTGGATTGGTTCAGACATACTGACAAATCTTTCTACGCTGAAGCTTTTCAAGTATTACTTGAGATAAGCGCATAACAGATTATATGGAAAAATAAATGGCAATTTGACTACTTGAAGAAAAAAAATTGTCCTTACAAAATAGTTCTGGTTTGATTTTGAACAACCCTTGTACTTGTTCACCTTTCTGTTTACTCATTTAGTGTTCCAAATAAAAAAATTACAATTCGTGCTACCTTGTTTTTATAGTCCGTCTGAATTTGTTCATGTATGTACTCATATTTGAGTGTGTAGACAAACAGCCTATTGTGTCTTTGTATGGTGAAGGGACTGCCACCATGCAGCACACCTCTTTTGGTTCACATATTTGATATTGACAGCTAACCTCCAAATATATAGGCCATTTGGTTATCCCCTACCCAGCTGACATGTCTGGTAAAGGTCAGATTCCTTGCCTAGACAATTCAGTAGTTAATGTGCTTTAATGCACCTGGGCAATTGCCAAAACAGCATGATAGTTTTTTAAACCGCCAACTTCATCACTCCCAAAAAATGCCGTAAATTATGTCTTGCAGGAATTTTTAGACTAAGAACAGAACACTGCTTTCAGAACTCCTGTAGAAATAGAATAGACCCAATGAACAATTCCTCTTCAACGTTAGTTTTTAAAATCCCACTATCAAGCTCTGAAAAAAGCTTTGCAAGTAGCAGGGTGTTGTCCGGAGAACAGAATGTGTTGTGTTATAGTTTACATGTTGACTGCGATATTTGCACCTTTCAGTTCGACATATCCTACTTCAGAAAACATTTTTGAGTACCGAGTTAGCCTCCCGCTTCGACCCCTTCCTTCTCCGTCTGCTCTATTGCAACCTGTTATCCGGAATCACCGCTATGTCACATTTAGGTAGCGTTTCACCTTCTCTTGAAGTCTGTCCAGTCTCTTCATTGCCAAAAATGTTGCATTGAGATGGAATCCACTGTATCACAACTCTTGAACCAGTGATACAGTTTATAGTTCCTTTAGATCTGTAATTCATCTGCTCCTCAGTGCCGCAACCAAAGCCAGCACATTTGTGAAGAGGATTATTTGTCTCTCTGTGTTGCCAAATGTCGTTAGAACTTATGTTTTTTTAATTCAGCTGTTGTGTTTAGTTAATATCCCACCCATACATGCACATCTAGCTAAGTATGTAACATCTTTACATTCACAGACTTCCCCAGCAGATGGCCGGGTCTTGTGCTACGGCCAGGTTAAACTGGGTACACTAGAACAGGTCAAGGGTGTCACATACTCACTCCGAGGCTTCTTGGGGCCACACACCTGGGAAAGTCCTGGCCTCAGCCTTGACCTCAACCACCAGTCTGACGAAGACTACCAGAGTGGCTTGTCTCTGCAGCCTGGTAACCAGCTTCACCACTGCATCATTTACCTGGCTCCTGGAGATTATCATAGATTCCACTCGCCGGCCACGTGGACTGTTGAATACCGCAGACATTTCCCAGGTTTGTGGTTTACTCAATTTTTGTGTGGCTCGACTCTCATGTATGTCCCTTCTTTCCAGAAAGTCAGACGTAGTTGTTGTTACGGATCCATCAGCATTCTGGTACTCTCCCTTTAGCTCAATGGCATGTAATGTTGACTACAGAAAAATGGTCATTCTAACAGACTCCAGCATCGAACTCCAAGCTATCATCTCAATCCTCAAACAAGATAAGACTATCACACAAAATAAAATATAATATCGGATTGTTGTCCCAAGAAACAGTTTCAGTCCTACTGTGAGATCATTAGATTTGAGAAGGCGGATGAGCTCGCAAAAGCCAGAATCCACATCCACATAGCTATAAAGAAACAAATACACTCATAAAACGATCCATGAGGACAGGATGAAGAGACCAGCACAAAGAAAACAAGCCAGACAATGACAGCATAGACAAACTTGGCAGAGATGGAAAGACAAAGATCTTCAGACTCAGAATGGGACATTGCAGACTCAAGGCCCACCTCCACAGAATGGGTCTTAGAGACTCCGCTACTTGCAATTGCGGCTCACATATCCTGTAGGGCTGCCCTACTTATGTGGACCAAAGAGAGACAGTCTTGCCCAGGGGAGCGACCATGCTCGAAAAGCTGTGAGGGAACCATCGAAGCCCTCACCAGGCTAGAAACATAGCATCAGTTGATCATCTTCGTGTGCTCACATCAGTTGATAGAAGAAACTACTACCTGCAGGTGTCTGTTAGTTCTTTAGTTCAATACTGTTTAATTTTTTTTCTGGCCTCAGAGGTAGACGCATTTTGGTGAGATAGAAGCATTTCGGTGAGGTAGAAGCATTTCGGTGAGGTAGAAGCATTTTGGTGAGGTAGACATATCTTAGTGAAATAGAAGCATTTTGGTGCGGTAGAAGCATTTTGGTGAGGTAGAAGTATTTTGGTGAGGTACAAGCATTTGGTGAGGTAGAAGTATTTTGGTGACATGACTGAGCATCTGGCTCTCAAAGAGATGATGATTAGTGGTTTTGTATGGGTGTGTACACAGTTGGGAGTCTGAAGTGTGTTGTAGCTGGATTCTGCTGAGGTGCTTGCTAAGTGGCATGTGTAGTGTTCTAGGCTGGAAAATTGTGCTCTGATTCTTCCTTGTGAGTTGATTTATGCTGTGACTGGATTGTGGTTTGCCATATGTCTGTAGACCTCCCTCTTTGTGTTTCCTTGGCTCATCTGTTCATCCAAGTTTCCTCACTTGCTGTTCTCATTAGTTGTTTGACTTTTTGAAGAGTTGTGGCTGGTCTCATCTTGATACATTCTTTGCTAATCTGTCTACCTTGTCATTGCCAGGTGTATTTTAGTGTCCAGAAATCCACTGCATAACCATTTTGACGACATGGAGGGTCAGCGTTGCATTATTTGGATAAGATCAGGCTTACAATGTCCATCTACTAAAGCTTGAAGAGTGGACAGCGAGTCTGTCAGAATAACAATGTTTTGGGCCTTGTAAGAAAATGCATCTATATCTGTCTTCAGATGGTACAAGGCAGCTTCTAGTTCAGTTCAGTTCAAGTGCCATCTCTGCATCGAAGGCCGGCTGCAATGCCGTAATGGTACAATCTGAGAGGCTTTTACCAGTCCATCTCCCGATGTTATCCACCCACTTAAAACGTTGTTTGCCTCTTAAATGACTGTCTTCCACCCTGCCCTCTAGTATGGTATTCAACAAGGAGGTATGTCTTGTTATATGATCAAAATAATGTAACCCTGATTTCAGTCATTAATTCTCTTTTCACCTCCAACATTTTCAATACCTCCAAATTTGTTTTCTTCTTATCTCTGAGAAAGAAGCTCTTTCCTAACACTGGCAAGCGCGGGACATTCAAAAAGATGTTCAACAGTTTCATAGGGATGTGTGCACATCCGGCACTCTGGAGTATGTTAATCCTACGGTTCTATTCAAGTGACTTAAGTTGTATGTGTTGAGTGCATAGTCAGAAAATGGTGCTTTGGTCTTTCCTTTTCAGGAGCTTGATGTTCTTTAGGGATTTGGGATGGCTATATGTTTTTAGATTTCTTTCCTAGTGTCTCTCATTGCCCATTGAAGTGGCCTCGTTTTTGATTCAGCTATTTTAATAGCAAAAACTGGTGTTAACATAACGAATACACTGGTAAACATACACACAAAATGCCAAGGGCTAATTTTTGGTCAATGGTCCAGTAAAAGTTAAGGGCAGCAACAAACTCCCTCCACTTCTTAGATCCTTGATCAGTGACTGGGAAGAATGGTCAGTGACCATCACATTTGATGACATCTTTTAGGGAAAACTTCCTCCAGTTTGCCTGGCCTGCAGGCATCCTTCCCATGCGGCCTCCCCAGCTCATATTCATAATTTCTATTTCGACTTCTATGGTTCTTCACCAAGGTGTCTTAGGTCAGTCTCTCTCTCTCTCTCTCGTCTTCTCTCAGTGGTCCCATTTCTTGTATCACGTTTTACACTCAGGACATCTGTGGTTGTATCAAGTTTTACACTCAGGACATCTGTGGTTGTATCAAGTTTTACACTCAGGACATCTGTGGTTGTATCAAGTTTTACACTCAGGACATCTGTGGTTGTATCAAGTTTTACACTCAGGACATCTGTGGTTGTATCAAGTTTTACACTCAGGACATATGTGGTTGTATCAAGTTTTACACTCAGGACATCTGTGGTTGTATCAAGTTTTACACTCAGGACATCTGTGGTCATACCAGCGGCTACATTTCAGTTTGTTTTCCACTGGCAGTCACTCGAGCTTTGTACCATGGACGTCCATCCTATGGTGAAGTAAGTTTATGTCAAAATTATTATTTTTTTACACATACATATCCTTGTGATAAAACTCCGAACCTGGAGGACTGGGGTAATAACGTTTGTCTGATCCCTACCCGTGCAGATGTGTCCAGCTCGGTAAAACATGCCAGTAGTGAAACTCCCACTATCATAGCTCTGGGAGTTGTCAGTGTACTCTAGCTGCCAAACCTCAACGTGGTAAAGACACAAGTGTTTTCAGTTCTTCTTCATTTGCATGAGCTGCAGGGTCAGCGAACCAGAGCTGCCTAGACCTTTCTACACCTCCACGCGGGGATCCTAGATAACAGACTGCAACAGAGCAGACTGGCTAAGGAGAAGGGGTCGAAGAGGGAATGCTAACCTGGTACTAAAAAAAAGCTTGCTGAAGTCGGATGTGTTGGACCGAAAGGTGCAAATATCACAGTCAAGCTGTAAACTACGACACAAAGCATTCTGTTCTCTGGACTACATTCTGTTACTTAAGCTCTTTTCAGGGTTTGGTAGCGGGAGATTGAGAACGAACGAAGCCAAATAATAACAACTTTTTCCATGCTACTAGGCTCTACATTTTGATTCATCTGTCCTTACTGTATTTTTCCGACACAGGTGAACTGTTAAGTGTAAACCCAGGTGTTGTACGCTGGCTTCAGGGCCTCTTCAACTTCAACGAGAGAGCTGTCTACACAGGCCGTTGGGAGCATGGCTTCTTCTCCATGACAGCTGTGGGAGCCACAAATGTTGGCTCCATCAAAATATACTGTGACGGGGTAACTAAATATTTTAAAATGTTGGATTATTAGATCGAAAGACACATAATTAAAGTATCTATGGCATGGGGTATTGATGTTGTTGTTGAATGTCCACTTTGAGGAGGATTACTGTTTTTTGTGCGCCCTGAAAAGGACATTTAGTAACTTTCCTCACATTCCAAACGTTCTGATGGTGGACCGGGGTCCTCCAAGTGGTTGAACTATGCTTGGTTTTATTCGTGTGTTGCTCACTACTACGAGGATCACGTCAATCCATCACCTTGTAAGCCAATCTGCCATGAAAACAGCACGTTTCCAGGGAGGACTACGTAGAAGTCGAGGTGAGGGTCTTGGCCAGTATATTTTGTCTGACCCTGACTAACATGTCTGCACAGTATGTTGTGCCTGACCAGATGTTAGTCTGAGTCCCCGCATGAGGTATTGATAATAAAACTATATATTTGTATGTAGCATAAAAATGCCATCAGCTTTCTACATTCGTCCTGAAAAGCATGTGATGTGTCATAGTTTACAGCGAGGCTGCGGTATATGCACTATTCAGACAGACACATCGGATTTCAACTGGCTTTTTGGGGTAATGAATTTGCCTTCCCACAGCCACATGCAATTGCGGAGCACCCAAGCAAACACCAGAACATATGCTGCGGGACTGCCAAACTTATGCAGACCAAAGAGAGGTAATCTGACCCGTGGGGGTGAGACCATGCTTGAAAAGCTGTGGGAGACCGGTGAAAAATTAAAACATACAGTCTCCTTCATGAACATCACTGGGCTAGAAGCATAGCATCAGTTTACTGAAGAAGAAGAGTAAATGAGGTATTAAATAATGTGGATTTTGTTCTTAAAACCTTACCAGTAACCCACCTGTACAAATGTGTCTTCTATTGGACAATACGCATACACCCTCTGTGATTAGGAAGGAACCAGCACCATTCTGAACAGGTAAAAGAGAAAGAAAAAAAAAGAGAACCAGCATTCGCTAAATCATCACAATCGAGGTCACTCGTATAGGCACATTAGCCTAGGAAGTGATAATCCAATTATCTGAAATATTTGGTTGCAGGTCTAGAGCCTAGCAGAACTCGGCCTAACCAGTAGTTAATTGGTGGCGGGGAATGATCACAGTGAACCCTACCGTGGCTTCGGTACTTTGGAGCTTTGCTAATGCACTCTCTCAATGTCAGGACAGTACATTTCTGGCTTCTACCTGGGGTGGGAATAAAATCTAGATTCACCAGCCTGACAATGCCAAAATATTGGGAAGTACAAAATTTAAGTTTTACAAACACAAGTTTGGACAACGCCTCAATCATCAGTCCGCTGGCAGTGGGTTGCTTTGGGGGGGGAAATGGACTGACTACTGGAAACAAACATAAACACACTAACACGAGAGAATTCAGGAGGAGGAAGCACGTACAGAAACAAGATAACAAACTTTCATATAATGTTCTACAGTCAAATATTTGTGGCTTGAGAAATAGGTGTGTTCAAAAAGTATCTGGACTTTAGGCTTGAAAAATACAATTACTCACCTGGTGGTTTGAAAACCTAATCCACTTCAAAGTAATCTTGGAACTCCACACACTTCTCCCAGCATTTGAGGAAGTCCTCTTTGAAAATGGAGTACCGCTGGGTCGACGCATTCCACATAATATCTTCTTGTAACTCAAATCGGTTCCCGTTGAACGGAATTTTCAGATTGGAGAAAAGTCAAAAATTGCAAAGAGCCACGTTGGGAAAATAGGGAGCCTGGCAAAGCAGAGTAAGGTTGTGTTTGGTCAAGGTCTGAATCAGATGCAAAGAATGGGCGGGAGCGTTGTCATGATGGAGCTGCCAAGCTCCTGTTGTCCAGAGGTCCGGTCATCTGGGGCATATGAGAGGACAGAACAGAAGTGTGTACAACCAACGAACTGCAGGAACTATCAGTTTCTACACCCTCTGCCATCGGCTGAGAAAGACTTAGCACCTATGGGTGTGCCCAGAGTGCAGTGAAGTCTATTCTTGAAAACATAACACAGAACAAAACATAGTCTGATCAGTATGTTTAGCTTGACCAGACATGTCTCCTCCCCGCATACCCAATGGTAGAAGACTCTACACTGATTGGGTTAAGGGGAGCAAGGCAATGTGCTATTCTATATTTCCTGTTTCCTAAATTGTTCTATATTTTTGTCTATAGGACCTGGAGACGAACATCCGAAAGAAGTATCCGGAGCACACATACTTTGACAAACAGTTTTCTGAGCCAGTCACCGTCCAGAAGGGGGACATGTTTGGAGAGTTCAATTTGGGCTCGACCATAGTTTTAATCTTCGAGGCCCCCAGTGGGTTCCAGTTCAAAGTTCACGAAGGGGACAAGGTCAAGTATGGTCGACCTTTAGGTGGCCCTGTATGTTAGGAATTATTACTATTTTAGAACCAGTGATAACGGGTGTGAGAGCAGGGGTTCTCAATCTGTGGGGTGTCCATTCATGAATCAGGTAGGTCATGATAAAAGTAGTCCCATCACAGGACCTGCAATCGAGATGGTGGTGGTTCAAAGCTACATGTTCTGAGTTGAGTTCTCTTTGACGTTTCTTTGATAGCTGGTTACAGTGGCTCTTCATACATCCTGAGACATAATTGAGTAGGTTGGCCATGGTCCTCATGGCGGTAGTGCTCTTAGTAAGCGTACAAGTATTGGGATTACAGTGTCAATCGTGGCCTCATTGGCCAAAATGCTGTTGGCACAACCTATTTCCAGGATTGTGAACAAGGATGTGAGTTGGGGGTCCTGATCAGTATGTTTCATCTGACCGTCATTACTCTTTGTTTCTTGTACAGCAGCTGCTAAGGGAAGCATTGTTTGGGCATGCAAAGAACATACCCATTCCATCTGATTTGGGCTCTCTGCAGCAGTGTATGCATGCCTGAAAGCATTGTCCTGTTGAGGACTTGAGTACTTTATCCTGTCAGCTGATTCTGAACAGCTTCTGGAAACGGCTCGTATGGACAATTGTTGAGTTTTCTGACATGTCTGCTATAATAAACTGTCCATGTTTTGCAGGCAAATGGAAGGTGGGTTAGCACCACAATACGATGGAACTTGATCACTGTACTTAGGCCACAGCTTGTTGTGTGAGGTAGGATGGCCAGTTCCCTTTCCCCTCTGCCTTTTCTGTCCTAACAGTAAGCGAAATGTATTCACAGCTGAGTTGACTGAAACATGGGGGGGGGGGGGGGGGGGTGTTGTTTAGTGCTAGACCTGCCTTGTACCTTTGCCATACAAAGTGAGTGCTCAACCAAAAACAGGTTGGGAACCCCTGCCGAACTAACATTGGCCCAAACTACGATAATTCTGTGTTTGTGCTCGCGTGTGTGCCGTGACTGAAGCAGTGAATGATATAGTGAGTGAGTCTTGTGTGAGTGTGTGCTCATGTACTGAGTAAGATAAGGGCACAAACAAGCAGCATATAGTCTTCTTTATCTAGAATATGCCACCAGACTGATTTGTCTGGGGTAGTATGCATTCCTGACCACAACAGCCGGATAGAGGCCCCAGTCATTCTGTATTTATATGCGTGGCCCATCGCAAGCGAAGATGCCGGTGGCACTGAAGCTGTGACTTGCACTGTGCTATGGATTTGTCTCAAAGGAGATGGGGCCAGAGTGCCTGCATCCTGAGTTACCTCCACTCGTCTCGACTTCATCTTGCCATTGCTCTAAGATAACTCTGGACCAGAGAGTGAGGTTCATGATCCAAGTACTGCGCAAGCTGGAGCATCAAGATAAAATCGTCTGATGTCACTGCCATCATCGCTTGCGATGGAGCAACTAACTTAACAGCTATGGATTTAAACTAGTCGTCAATTACAGTCTCTCGTGTCGAATTAACCAAGACGTCAAAATGACTGTACATATGGCATAATACTGTGGATAACCATATTGTTTAAGTGTATCGCCATGCTCTGTGCTTTCCAACACTGCGTTGCTGTGAGTTGCCTTCCTATGTGTTGAACCAATAAATAACGTCGTCCTCATTGTTTGCCGAGTCCGGTCTTCACAGACTTAGGTAGACATTTTGTATTATACCCTTAAACAAAGTTCTGTGCACAAATCACATGGACAAGTATATTTGAAAGACAGTTGTACCCATACTAATGCCATTTAGTGCGTACATCCATTTTTCAAGTACCGCCGTATCCTAGAGTTGCTTCGGAGTAATGCATATTCAGTGTTGTGACATACGTCACTTCGCGTGTACAGACATTTTTCAAGTACCGCCATACCCTAGAATTGCTTCGGAGCTAAACATATTCAGTGTCATGGCATCACTGTTCGCAGCATGTCCATTTGTTTACAAACACCTTGTGATTCGCATCTTCTTGTGTTTGCTGTTTCTCTTTTGTGTGTTTAGTGAATATTAAAGTGTTTATCATTTTTATTTCAGTGTTGTCTTGTGAATGACTGAATTTTTAAAATTTATGTTTTAGCCATTAATCTTTAAAGCGCTATGGTCTAGACCCATTCGACCTACAATCTCAGAATTTAAAAAAAAAAAAAATTTTTTATTGGAACCCATAGCCATATTTTTAATGCTGAATACGTCACCATCTACACACGATATTTTGCCGGTAAAAGTATCGTATGGTCGATTACAAATGGTTTTTGAACAATTTTTATTCTTATACACTATTTGGAAAAAGCCGACTTTTTTGCGAAAAGTGAAGTAGGTTGTTGGGAAAGATCTTTATCGAGTAGATCTGTAAATTTTGTTTGTTAGATGAAAGAACTACGTTTGAATTGGAAACTAGCAGTTGTGTCGATATTGTAAACACAGTATCGATACGTTGTTGTGGTTTCCATGGATTTCTATCGTAGCGACTAGGCCTAATGGTCCAGTCCAAATTTTTTCAGAGATTTTCATACATTTTCAACTTCATCTTTTTGTATCTCAGAAACTAACAAACACACAACAAAAACAATAACACTCAAAAGACAAGAAAATCATATTTATTGACAAACAAACAGAAAAGTTGCAAATTTTGTAAGACAGTAAAAAAAATGGCTGGTCAAAAAAAAATTTGTTTCCATGCACACACCGTTTTTGTAGGCTGAGTTGGTCCGCTAGGGTGTTACAAGGGTGTGCTAAAGGTTAAACGAAAGCTGTGCATGCAGTGGATATTTCTTCATCCTTTGAGTTATTTAAAAACTGTAACTTAGTAGCTAAGCAACAAAGTGACATAGATGTCTAGTTTGGTAGAATCAAACTTTAACTAAAATGTTTTGCATGCCATCGACGCCCATTGAATAGCACTGGAAAAAGTTATATATTAACTTGCTTAAGATTTAAATTTCACAATTTTCTTGTGATTAGAAACTTCTTCAGCGTTCATTGTGAAAAGGATGTTAAAACATTGTTTACAGCGAGGCTGTGATATCTGCACATTTCGACCTGACACCATAAATCGATGTCGGTTCGTAACATTGAAAAGTTTGGGAGCACTGATCTAAGTTATGCTAGTCTTGCTTACCAGTTAATACAATCGTCATCTTAACTTTTATCAATGAGAATTATAAATGATACTTTAATCTTCAGACTGTTTCTAAAACTAGATAAATTTAAAGATAATTATTTTGATATTTTTAACAGTAATTTGTCAATCGCTATCTTATAATGTAATTTGAAATATAATTTATGTAGGTCTGTTTCAGACTTCTATCGTGGGTATACAGTTTGTCTTCAATAGCCACTTTTTTCTAAGCAATTTATTCACATATCTTTTCCGTAGTTTTGTAGGCCTAGTACTATTTCGCACTTAATAGATGGTAATTGTAAACTTGGCCTGCCGAAGACGGATGTATTGGACCAAAAGGTGCAAATATCGCAGTCAAACTGTAAACTAACGACACAGCGCAAATCCATTCTCCGGACTACATCTTGCTACTTGCAAAGCCCTGTTCAGGGCTTGGTAGCGGGAGATTGAGAATGAACGCAGAATAATTAAACTTGCTTTCAGTTTTGTATATGCACGCGAGGGCATTGCGTTGACCTACGGACATTTTTGACGTACATAATACACTGCATGAAGCCAATGATGACCTCAGTAAGGGATATACCTGTCCTCAGATAACACACACACCGAATAATAGAAAGATGGTAAAGAAATAGACATTACAAATGTGAACTATGGATGTCCAGTTGATGGATTTAACCCTTAACCTAACAAATTCATATTTTTGCACTTATCTGCCTGACCTAATTTACAACTTTGAATTTTACGGTCCAAGGCTAGAACATTTGCTGTTTGTAAATAAATTGTAAACAGAAATGAATTCATCCATTAGAATTAAAAATTAATGATCATTTCTACACACACAAACTAAATTACTGTCGCATGAAATATTCATAATGCAGATATATATATAGTTCAATGCAATAAGCAGTATTAAATTATTATTTTTCTTAGGGGGAGCTATACGACCTATACATTTTAAAAATGTATTATTTATTCTCACATCTGGTCAAATTATTTTTACCTCATTAATATCGTTGGTCAAATTATGTTTACCTCATTAATATCGTTCCATTTTCGTGGTCAGAATCGAAATCAGCCGTATGCTCAATAAACAACATATTATGGGATTTACTCCCCTGGCTGGGGTCAACTTGGAAGATATATAGGGTTGAGAATAAAGGCTGCTTGCCACTGCAGCAATCACGTAATGTGCAGGAAATGTATTTGTTACCCCTGATATATGAAAACCAATCATGTACTGAGTTTTTGAGACTGCGTCGCCGTAGTTAAAAGGCCAGTATCCAAATCATTGGCCACTCACTCCTCCTTGTTCTAGTGTCCAAATCTAACTCGGACATATCATCACCCTCCCGTTAAAACACTTGTACCAAACATGAAATGAAAACTTTTGAGTTATAAGGAAAATCCATTCAGTTGCCATCTCCACCATAAAAAAAATCTGAAATGGATCCCCAGCATCATCTTGTCTCTTACCTTGATGGGATAATCTGACAAGCTTTTCACTTTTTATTTCATGTTATCTTCCAACTTAAAGCATTTTCCTCTGCTATTTTTACCCCCCATCTGTCTTTCCCGTATTGTTTTCAGCAAGGTGTTGTATCTTTTTATGTAACCAAAATATCAGAAACTGTCTGACTCTTATTTTGTTCATCAATTCTCTTTGTACTACTAATGTCTCAGAGACTTCCTTATTTGTTTTGTTTTCTTTCTATGAGATGCACTCCCATTTTTGTATATATTCACATTTCTAAGGCATCAATGTGGTGTGATTATTTTAGCAATTTATATCCACAAATGAGATTACATTCATATGTATGTGCTCTTCTCCAACTGTCTGTTCATTGTTCATGTTTTTCCATCATACAAGTATGTGAACATGTCCAACCCCACTTCATTGAGATTACTCATCCAATGGAATTCCTAGTTCATCCCAGATAACAGAATATGCTATGGGGGTATCATTGATCCTATTAGGTCAGTCATATCGTTGAAAACCCCTTGACTATCCCAGCAATGGAAATAAAGTTGTATGACAGTCCTTACAAAAAATGTTGTAATAGGGGTGTCAAAGTCTGTTGTATGAAAGTTAATACCATCTAATCTGCCGATAATCAAGCCAAAGTTGGAGGATCAGTAACAACGTTAAAAAGGCTTGGGCTGAAATGGCTGCTTGAGAAAATGAACTGCATAGCCAAAGAGTTTGGAATCAAATAAACACATTGAAGACAAAGACTATGGTAATAGACAAATGGATATAATCATCAATTGAGAATTAATCGAACAAGTACAGGAGCTTACATGATTATGGCAAACTATAACAGCAGATGCCTGTAATGATGCAGAAATTAAGACAAGTATTGCAATGGCAAAAAAGGGTCTTCTAAGGAAAACATAAATTGTTAACTGAAAAGAATATTAGGATCGAATTGTCAGAAGGAATAATCACCACTCATGAATGGCCAATTGTATGGGACTGAAACATGGATAAATAAGGTTGAATAAAACTTGGAAGAGCCTGAAATGTGGTGTTACCATAAAATAGAATGACTGAATTTGACAGAAAGAAGATCCAATGAGGATGTCCTTACTGGGGTAGGCGCACAAGGACAAATATTAAAAAGATACAAAAAAGAAGATTGCGTTGGCAGGAATACAATATGAAACATATCCAGGGGTTGAAAAGGGGCGACCAAGACTCCTTTGCATCTCAGGCAAGCAGAGACAAAGTACGAACCTATGCTGAAATGAAAAGAGTTGCAGAGGATAAGGTCAAATGGAGAGACAATGCTCAGACACCCTTACAAGCAGTCATAGGACTGATCAACCAGATGATAGGGTCAAATGGAGAGACAATGCTCAAACACCCTTACAAGCAGTCTTAGGACTGATCAACCAGATGATAGGGTCAAATGGAGAGACATACTCAGACACCCTTACAAGCAGTCTTAGCACTGATCAACCAGATGATAGGGTTAAATGGAGAGACATACTCAGACAACCTTACAACCAGTCTTAGCACTGATCAACCGGATGATAGGGTTAAATGGAGAGACATACTCAGACAACCTTACAACCAGTCTTAGCACTGATCAACCGGATGATATTGATTATGGAGCATGTGAACACCTCTCATGTGTTCTTTCTTTTTGTGTGAGTAAATGTGTGTAATTTATCAAACTGATGCTGATTGATGTGAGTTGTACGTGATATGCCAAAGTATAGTTTATTTTGTCATAATACAGACTTCCATTTCACCAAGTGTAAGGTTAGATTAACTTGAATGTCACATCCAGACTGTAGACCTTCACCAACAAATGTCTGTATGGCTGGGAAACATGGACATGTAACTAAGAGCATTACATCCAGACTGTAGACCTTCACCAACAGATGTCTCTATGGCTGGTCACCAACAGATGTCTGTATGGCTGGGAAACATGGACATGTAACTAAGAGTATTACATCCAGACTGTAGACCTTCACCAACAGATGTCTATGACCTGCTTTATATTAGAAGCTAATGGTAGTCTCATAGCAGACACAGCTCTCTCTCTCTCCATATAAGTATAGTCTTACTCTGCCTGTACAAGGGCAATTAACCTTGTGTAGGTCCCGACTGTTGTGAGAGTTGATGGTAGCCGGTAGTTGCATTTCTCTGCTTAGTGGGCTAGGCTCGAGCAGTACTGTTTTTTTTGTGGTTTTGTGCGGGTCCCAGCTCAGTTTCTAGTGGGTTCTGTCTCGGACACTGGTTATCTAGTGGAAGAATAACTTGTTTGTTTCAGGGTCTTGAGTGTTGTGGGGGGTGGGTCTTCCAGGTCTTTTGTTGTTGTTGTACGAGTACCACAGAGTGGTATCGTCTTTACCTTCTGACTACATGGCCAGCCCAGCTGTTTTTCCGAGTTCATGGCATGATGTCTGACATCCTTGACATGTGACAATGCTCGGATGTCACTGTTGTGTAGGCCCATCTGGTACTTTTGCCTAAGAGACAGCGTTCAAGCGAGACATGTGTTGTCCTTAGCTGGTTCTCCGTGACTTTGTTCAGAGTTTTGCAGACAGTTTTGTATATATATATATTTTAGAAGACTAGATGTAATAAAAACCACAGATTTGTGTAACAGAATGTACTGCCCATTGTAGCTAAAGATTAGAAAGAGAAAGTTTAGATGGATGGATGCCACAATCCCCCCACTTAGTCCCAGTTTCTGCACATTTTTCTGCTCAATTCAGATGTTTATATTTTTAATGTATAATATTCATTTCTGTCAACTTTCATGTTTTATCACCGTTTGCTTTTATTAATTTATCTAAAGTTGGTTGGGATCGTATCTGATGAATACTTAAAGAGTCAAAAGATGAAAAGTACAGAGAGTCTGATGTAACTGCGGCATTGCAACTCTATGGCAAGTAGAGATCAAGTGCCGATATTGGAAATCTGGCCAGTGCAGAATTAGATAACGTCCGTTCAACATTGGATACACAGATATGTGATTGTGTGGGGTGGACAGATAAACAGCACATGATCTTTGTCTGTTGGATCCTTGAAATGAGCAGAGTGACAGCATTGTCAACCCATTTGAAAGATAAATTGTATGGAGGCAAGAGAAATCTGAGACAGAATTGTGAATTTATATGGGGAATAGCTTTTTTTTTTTTATATAAAAGAGTATTCTGAGATAGACCAAGAGTGTTTTGAGGGAAATAGATGTGGTTTCTTGACAAATAAATTGAACGGCGATGAGAAATGTCCAATTTAATGACAGAAATAAATTAGGTTTTTTGCAAGAAGCCCAAGATAGACTGACAATTTTAGAACAGAAATAGATGTGGTTATTTGAGAGAAAACTGAAACAGGCCGACAATTTTATAAGGAAAATAGATGTGATTATTTGAGAGCATTGCAAGACAGACCCACAATTTTATGACAGAAGTAGATGTGATTATTTGAGAGATCTCCAAGACAGACCCACAATTTTATGACAGAAGTAGATGTGATTATTTGAGAGATCTCCAAGACAGACCTACAATTTTATGACAGAAGTAGATGTGATTATTTGAGAGATCTCCAAGACAGACCTACAATTTTATGACAGAAGTAGATGTGATTATTTGAGAGATCTCCAAGACAGACCTACAATTTTATGACAGAAGTAGATGTGATTATTTGAGAGATCTCCAAGACAGACCTACAATTTTATGACAGAAGTAGACGTGATTATTTGAGATATCTACAACACAGATCTACAATTTTATGACAGAAGTAGACGTGATTATTTGAGAGATCTCCAAGACAGATCTACAATTTAATGAGGGAAATAGATGTGGTTTTTTTAAATTTAAAAAACATAAATTGAATAATGACGAGAGGAACTTTAAATGGATCGTCGATTTTATGATGCAAATAAGTATGTTTGTTTGAGAGCAGACAATGAAACTAAAGAATTTTTGTGTGAGAGAGAGGACTAACTGGTATTCTGATGAGATTTCTCATTTTTGAGGTTTAAAAATGTTGAATTTTATTGAATGAAGTAGGATAACAAGACGAGCGAATGGTTGCTTTAATACTTCTTACATTTTAAAAAATAGCATTCTATTATGTGTCATTGCTATGATCTGGAGTTATCATTTTTAAATGCAGTTGTGTTGCTGTCTGATGTGTTTGTGTGTTTAAATGATGTATTGAGTGGTTTCAGGGAGGGAGACCAACATGAGAATAATACTACTGCCACAATGAAAGCAGTGTGGTCTATTCTCTCTGGGGTAGAATATTCTCCAACTCATGTCATTTCCAAAGGCCTGCTGAGTGTGGAGTAGCCTTCATCATTTGAAAGAAAGCTCTAGAAACAATACCTCCAATATGATACAGGCGTACGAGAGGGACTATATTGTTTTCCTGGACAATAAAAGATCTAATTTAATGGTGGGTGTTTTAAAATTGTCAGTTTGTTTTTAAATGATCCATTCGAGGGGCTGTTTTAAAATGATCCCTTTAGAGTGAGTCTGTTTTACAATGATCCCTTAAAGTGTAATGGTGATGTTTTCAAATGATCCATCTGAAGGGGATGTTTTCAAATGATCCAGTTGACAGGATTGTTTTAAATTGATCCATTCTCTTTCTTCCACCACATCAGAAGAGTTGTAACTTGTTCTCTAACACTGCTGATGTTTGTCGATTATTTCAACAATTTGTTTCCTAGAATTAAATTTATATGTATGTGATCTGTTTTTTGTGTGTGCGTGTGTGTGTGTTTGCTGCCTTGGGGTCTTTTCAGTGATAAACTGTTAAAGTGTCCTTCGGACGGATAACGGGCATGACAAATAAAATCAGGTATATCTATCGGATGGTGTTTCGTGTATTCAGCAAGTTGGATGATGTGTATGAGATATTGGCAGAGCCACACAGATTTTTTTCCCCCTTATTTATAGAAATGAGTGTGGTTCACCTTGATGTAGTGGGATGCCTTGTATGCTTAACCTTTACCATACCCCCGTCACTGCAAAATGATGGTTGTCACAAAAATTACATCGCTTAGGTCGAATTATTCATCTCATTGAAACATTATACCAAGATCAACAAGCCGCTATCCGAGTATCTGGGCAAACATCAGATTGGTTTGCAGTAAAAAAGGGAGTAAGACAGGGATGTATCCTCTCACCTTATCTATACAACATTTATGTGGAATGTATAATGAGAAATGTTAGAGAAGACGAGAACATTGAAAGTTTCGACCCATGAGATTCCAGAGTTACGATACGCAGATGACACAGTGATACCATCAAGAAGTGCAGAAGGGCTAGAGCAGCTAATTTCAGCAGTAAATGGGCATAGTAAAGATCAAAAGCTGTTTATACAAATTAATAAAACAAAATTATAACCACAAACAAAACACAATGTCAGCATAAATTTACAGTGGTGGTGAGGAAATAGATCAGGTCATACATTTTGAATATCTGGGCTCCAGAATTGACAAAAATGGCGACTGCTGGAAAGAAAGAAGAAGACTAGCCATGGCAATGCAGAGACTGAACAGCCTGAAGAAATTATGGCAGAGCACCAACAAAATGATAAAAGTAAAAGTCTTGAGAGCCTGTGTTTTTTCCGTGGCAGCTTATGGCTGAAAAAGAACTGAATCCTTCGAGTCAAAATGTTACAGAAAGATTCTCAGAATACCCTGGACAGAGAAAAAGACAAATGTAGACATCCGGCAAGAGTTGAGCATAGAGGAGAACTGGTTTATCAATTCCATTTTGGCTAGAAAATGCAAATACTTTGGTCACATCAAGAGACACAACGGTCTTGAGAGAACGGTGATGGAAGGTATGGTGCCAGGCAAAAGAGGAAGGGGTAGACCAAGAAGACGATGGCACCAAGATATCCAGGAATACCTGGGTGTGGCGGAGGCTGGAGTTTTGGCAAGGAAACGAGTTTCTTTCAAACAGACTGATGGGAGTGACGTTCTATAAAGGACATG
Source organism: Ariolimax columbianus (assembly GCA_036924085.1). Classification (NCBI taxonomy): domain Eukaryota; kingdom Metazoa; phylum Mollusca; class Gastropoda; order Stylommatophora; family Arionidae; genus Ariolimax; species Ariolimax columbianus. The sequence goes on from JAVGWX010000012.1 coordinate 48,096,080, forward strand.
CTTCACGATGATGAATTACGGAGGATGTCCATTGTGAAATTAGAACTAGAATTGCAGTAGCAAAAAAGGCATTCTGGGATAAACAATAGCTTCTAGCATCAATATTGGGCTGCGTAAAGGAATAAGCACCACACATATCTGGCCTGCAGCACTGTACCGCTATCAAACGTGAACTCAATTTAAAAAGTATGGAAAGACTTCAGTGACATTTGAGATGTGATGATGCCACAGCATGCAAAGAGTGAGCTGAACAGAAAATATGGTCAAACAAGTGCTTAACAATATCATTTTAATTATAGCTGCCCATCGCAAGCAAAGATGGTGACAGCATCAGACTATTGCTGCGAAAATCTGTTCTCTGATGGCTGTAAAGACCAATCCTGGAACAGCACACCCAGTCACGTGCGGGGAACCGGCAGTGAAATTATTGTGAGTATGTGAATCTGTTGCAAAATTGCCTGACATACGAGTACCAGAGAAAGCACATGTGGCATTACCAGTACCAACACTAGACAAGCTCTATGGCAGTGTCGACAACCTCAGGATGACCGCTGCTTTCTGCAAACAAATTCAAATGGACGTCTGACAGTTTAATAAAAAGAAAGTCAGTGTCAGGTGAAACATACTGATCAAGACCCCACCTTATTTTCAAGTAGTTCTCTCTGTAAGCAGGCTGTTTCATGGCAGCCTGGCTAAAGAGGTGATCATTGTGGGGTCCATGGGGCAGTGAAGCGCAATACAGGACTCATATGTCTCATAGCCTCTCCTGCCCAAGTCTACCTCACCTACAGGACTCGTATGTTTCATAGCCTCTCCTGCCCAAGCCTACCTCACCTACAGGACTCGTATGTCTCATAGCCTCTCCTGTCCAAGTCTACCTCACCTACAGGACTTGCCTGTCTCATAGCTTCTCCTGCCCAAGTCTACCCCACTTACATGTCTCATAGCCTCTCCTGCCCAAGTCTACCTCACCTACAGGTCATATGTCTCATAGCCTCTCCTGCACAAGTCTACCTCACCTACAGGACTCGTATGTCTCAAAGTCTCTCATTCCCAAGTCTACCTCACCTACAGAACTCGTATGTCTCATAGTCTCTCATTCCCAAGTCTACCTCACCTACAGGACTTACATGTCTCAAAGTCTCTCATTCCCAAGTCTACCTCACCTACAGGACTCATATGTCTCATAGCCTCTCCTGCCCAAGTCTGCCTCACCTACAGGACTCATATGTCTCATAGCCTTTCCTGCCCGTCTACCTCACCTACAGGACTCGTATGTCTCATAGCCTCTCCTGCCCAAGTCTGCCTCACCTACAGGACTCGTATGTCTCATAGCCTCTCCTGCCCGAGTCTACCTCACCTGCAGGACTACCTACAGGACTTACCTGTCTCATAGCCTCTCCTGCCAAGTCTACCTCACCTACAGGACTCACATGTTTCATAGCCTCTCCTGCCCAAGTCTACCTCACCTACAGGACTCATAGCCTCTCCTGCCCAAGTCTACTTTACATACACATGGTGGACCCTGTTATGCCCAGCAATCTTGCCAATGGTTGGGTTTCAAGATGCAATCGACACCCCAGCCAGTTGGGATGGGCATGAGCCCACTCTCCCATTGAAGAGATGCTAAAGATGTAGATAACGGGCTAGAAGGCGCACCGGAGACCACAGTATCATGCAACTCTCACTTTATATGAATGAAATATGCGATCACGAAGAAGGTGAACATTGTCACTATGACCCTCATAGTTATGAGCTTACTGAGAAGTCTTGCATTGTACTACAGTCAGATGAACCCCAGTCCATCTCAAATACACCTCAGGATGTGAGGAGAACTGCTGTAACCAGCCACCAAAGAAAGCCGTGAAGAGTATCTAACTCATCTACAAGTGGCCTTAACAGCAACATCCTCTAGTCAGAATGGAGTGTTAAAGACTTCAGTATACTAAGCCAGGTCCTTCCCTTCCCTAACCACAAGTCAGGTAACCATTTATTACTAGGTCGACTGGAATGTGATTGCTGCAGGAGTTGAACCCCATACCTTTTCCAAGAAAAAAACCGAGTGCTCTACATGATGCTGCTTCTTTTTTTGTCCTACTTTTTTTGCCTTGCAGTGAGGAGGTATACGTAGACTTCTACTTTGTACTGATGACAAGTTGAACTTTTGGAATGTTTCTTTGATCCCCTCCATCCACTGTCATGAGGGTCGACCTCTTGACCCAGAAACCTTCATGTACGAGGGACAATCATCAAGTAACGGGAATTTTATGAATAACCTTTTTACAAGCGTATGAAATCCTCCTGCCTGCAACACACCTGGTCCACTAGCATGTGGATGCCCTCTAGAATAACAAAAGAACGAAAGTAGGCCCTCTCATAGACAGCACAGGAAAAATAATAGTGAGAATAGGGAGTCAGCTAATCTGCTCAATCAGTACTTTGCGATAGTCTTCACAAAAGAGGACTGCTCCGAGATCCCAGAGCCTATATATATTTTTCAAAGAGACATGGATACAGTGGGATTACGGTCAATCTGTATTGCAGAAGAAATGGTTTTTAACAAATTGGAGGGGTTGAAAGTGAATAAATGTCCAGATCAAGATGGTATTCATCCAAAATTGCTATTTGAAATTAGAGACCAACTAGCAAAACCATTGGCTATATTATGTTCTCAATCACTTGCAAAAGGGATTGGAAAGATGCAGGAGTGATCCCCTTTTTCAAAAAGGGAAAAAAAATCAGATCCAGCAAATTATAGACCGGTGAGTTTAACAAGCAGTCTCAGCATGGGTTTACTAGAGGGAGATTGTGCTTAACAAATCTGTTATAATTCATGGAGAAGGTTACTAAAATCATAGATAAAGGGGAGCCAGAGGATGTTATTTATCTAGATTTTGCAAAGGCCTTTGATAGAGTACCTCATCAAAGATTATTTCAGGTCAGGTCATCTCATAACCGGTGAGGTCGTTGGGGCACACATGAAGACATCCTCACAATCCCACGCCACCCCCTCTCTGTCAGATGCCGCTGCCTGTGACTCTTCTGGTCGGAGACCGGTCCATTCTTTTATGTTGTCCTCCCATCTCTTTTTGGGCCGGCTTCTTCGTCGTCTGCCATACACCTTTCCGTGGAGGATTGTATTTGCAAGACCATTTGATCTCGATATGTGACCATACCAAGTGAGTTTCCTTCTCTTGACAGTGGCCAAGAGGTCTTCAAAAGGCCCTATTGCTATTGTAATTCTATCTCGTATTTCCTCATTTGTAACTTGATCTTTGTACATGACGTTTAAACCATCTGATTTTCTTGCATAGTGCTAACCGTTTATCTTGCCAGATTTTGTTAAGCCGTGCAAGCGCCGCTATTGTCTGTGCTATTCTGGCCAACACATCACATTTTGATCCTTCATCACTGACAATCGACCCAAGATATTTAAAACTGCCAACCACTTCGAGTCCCTGACCATTAGCTTCTATCCTGCTGTTGAAGCCCGTGGCGTTGTTGGTCATTAATTTTATCTTTCCAGCGTTTATCTCCATACCATAGTCAAGAGCTGTTTCATCGAGCCTTCTGACCCATTCCTGGAGTTCTGCTTCTGAACCCGCCGATATCATCTGCAAAACGAAGGTTGGTAATCGTTCGGCCCCCTATCTTGACAGTACCAACGTGCCTCACTCATAATTCCATCAAAGAATATATTGAAAAGAGTTGGAGAGAGTGTACACCCCTGTCTCACACCAACTGATGTGCGAAACCAGTCACCTCGTCTCCCATTCACCAGAACTGCGCTAGACGCCTTGTTATACAGGTGTTCAAGGACCGTTATAATATTTCCGTTGATATTATACATCCTCATGGTTGCTCAAAGCGCTTAATGCCATACCCTATCAAACGCCTTCTTAAAATCCACAAACACATGATATGGTGTTTGCTGCTGTTCTAGATATTTCTCGCTTAGCAGCCTTAAATTAAATATATGTTCTGTAGTGCTTCTTCTCTGTCTGAACCCTGCTTGCTCCTCGGCAATGATGTTCTCTGCTTGGGGTTTCAATCGGTCGAGGATTAATCTAAGCATGACCTTGCTAGGGTGGCTCATGAGGCTTATAGTTCTGTAATTTTGGCACAGCTTTAGGTTTCCAGACTTATGAAACGGTATAACTATAGATGATAAGTCCGGCCAGTTTCCTGTCGCCCATATTTTGTTACAGATGTGTGTCAGGCCTTCCACCACTACCTCTCCACCTGCTTGCAAGAGCTCTGCTGGTATATTGTCCACGCCTGCCGCCTTTCCTCTTCTTAATGTCTTTACCGCTGCAATTACCTCTTCCTTCGTTATCAGTTGGTTATCCTCTATGTTTGTTGGTGTTGGGGGGATTGTTTTATCAGGTTCGTTTCGCCATTTATAGTTATATAGCTCTGTCCATCGTGCCAGTACGTCATTTTCCTCAATAAGGCACTTGCCGCTTTTATCATGGATCATAAGGTTCCTGCCTTGTCTTGGTGTTACCAGTTTATTTAGAAAGTTAAAATCACATGGAATAGGTGGGGAAGTTTCCAAATGAATTGAAAATTGGTTAACGGGAAAAACACAGAGAGTGAGCATAAATAAGGGGTACTCTGAGTGATGTGAAGTAAAAAGTTGAGTGCCACAGGGCTCGGTTTTAGGACCAATTTTGTTCTTGATATATATAAATGCTTTGGACATTGCTATGGGATCCATGATTGCAAAACTCACTTATGACACAAAACTATGGAGTAGTGTCTCATCTAAAGCAGAAATGGATATATTGAGGTTGAATTTAGAAAAAATTCTCTGCCGAAGACGGATGTGTCTGTCCGAAAGGTGCAAATATCACAGTCAGGCTGTAAACTAGCGACACAACGCATTCCGTTCTCCGGGCTACATCCTGCTACTTGCAAAGCTCTGTTCAGGGCTTGGTAGCGGGAGATTGAGAACGAACGTAGAAGAAGATGATAAATTCTAGAATGGTCTGTAAGCTGGCAAATGGAGTTTAATGTAGATAAATGTACAGTCATCCACATGGGTAGATCCAATATGGAACATAATTACAGAATGGGAGAGAACAATATTAGAAAGATAGATAAGGAAAGGGACTTAGGGGTTATAATAGATCATACAGGTAATGTGAGCGAGCAAGTCTAGGTAGTAGTGAAAAAGGCAAATGCAATGTTATGTATGGTAAAAGGAAATATTAAACATAGAAGGAATGAAATGATAGTCAAACTGTATAAAGCATTAGTTAGACCTAGATTGGAGTACTGTGTGCATGTGTGGAGTACTTATCGTAAAGGAGATATAAACATGCTGGAAAGGATACAAAAAAGAGCGAAATAGCTGATAGTAGAATTCCAGTTATGAGGAAAGACTCAGAGCAACCTGCCAACAATGTCTAGAAAAGAAAAGAATTTAAGGTGACTTAATAAGTTAATAGGTTTATAGGTTAATCAAAGGAAAGAAAATATTAAATTAAAACAAGTTTTTTTTCAAAATACAACCACCTACAAGAACAAGAGGGCATAGCTACAAATTAACTATAGAAAGGTCCAGATTAGATATTAGGAAATATTTTTTTAGTCATAGAGTGGTGAATGCTTGTAATGCATTGCCACAGGAAGCAGTGGAGGCAGGAACAATTAATTCATTTAAGAATAAATTGGATGCGCATAGCTTCTAGAGCAAGGTAATCTAAATGAAACTGGTTGTATACAGACTCTGATGAGTCTTCTAAACCAATATAAAGACGTTAAGTTAAGGTAAGTTAGTATGACCTCTCTGCAGGTTGATCGACATCTGTGGCAAATGTCCAAACCATTTTATTTTCTGTGCTTTAATATAGTAATTAACCGATGTTGTTCCCACCATTTTCCTCAACGTGATGTTGCAAAGTTTGTCACGAATTGTCTTTCCTGCTGCACTTTGTACACAGTACATCTCACAGGTCTTGATCATACGTTTGTGTCTATCTTCTTCTTCTACGATTTCGTTCTCAATCTCCTGCTACCAAGTCCTGAACAGGGCTTTGCAAGTAGCAGGATGTAGTCCGGAGAACGAAATGCTATGTGTCTATCTAATAGGGTCCAAATTTGAAACTGATAACAAGTCAGGTACCCATTTATAGCTGGGCTGACTAGAGGGTGACGGTTCTAGGAGTTGAACCCCGTACCTTTGTTATGGAAAGCAACTGCTCTATCTGACACTAGCACCCAGAAATGTAAATAGAAATTATCACAAAATAAACATACATCATATGAACTGACAGAAACTACGAGACAATATTTATCTGAACACTTTTCAAGGCTTGCAACAAAAGTTTACTAGCATTAATGCAGACAATAATTGTGATCGATCTATATTATCATTTCAAAGTTCACAATTAGGTATATTGTTTTTAATTAGAATGTTATCAGGCACAGTGGATCTTAAAGTTTTTAATACAGGGACCACTTTTCAAGAATCTAAACTGAAACTGCCCACCAGCACGACTGCTTTTCTTATTCCAAGCCTTCTGGTTAACTCTTGTGGGCTGCTTGTGGTCCGTCTTTGCTACACTCTTAGAACCACTAGCCCTGACTCTGTTTTGAAGTTTTACTCACACCAATAAGGAAACACAGAAACACCATTAAATATATATATATATATGTACACCATATTTCTTCTATTCTAAGATGTTATCAATTATAGGACACGCCCCTAATTTCAGCACAATGAACACACACAAATTCAAAACTGGTCCTAAGTCGCACAATTATTACCAAATAAAATTTACTCAGAACTGTACTAAGAATAAATTATTGATTAGGTGGTAAGCGATTTCAGAGCGGAGGCAGAGGCACTGAAGGCTGCAGTAGAAGCAATGCTCACAGGCGAAAGCAATGAAAGCCAGATAGTCCTGTTCACAGATGCCCTGGCTGTGTTCACAGCACTAAAAAGCCAGAAAAATACTTAACTTAATGATTTAATGTCAACTATGCCAGCAGTCCGCACCAAAAAGAGTAGTGGTACAGTGGGTTCCATCCCACTGTAACATCCAAGGCAACAAGGAGGCAGACAGACTGTCAAAAGAAGGTGCAAGACTACCACAACCAGATTCTAGTGTGACCTACGAAGAGTCTAAAAGGCTTATTAGGGCCAGATACATGGCCAAATGGGAAACAGAACACACTGGCTACACAAAAGATGAGACCTACTACCAGCTGAACAGAAAAGAGCAGATCGTGATCTTCAGACTCCACACAGGCCACAACAGACTGAGGTACCATCTAATCAATAAATTGAAGATAGGTGGTACTGACGAATGCTCGTGTGGCACAGGGAAAATGACCGCTGAACATCTGCTGCAAAATTGCCCGACGTACGAGGACCAGAGAAAGCACATGTGGCCATCGCCAGTGGCAACACTAGACAAGCTCTATGGCAGTGTCGACAGCCTCAGGATGACAGCTGCTTTCTTCGAACAAATACAAGTTGACGTCTGACAGCGTATGAAGAAGAAGAAGAAGATTAGGTGGTATATTGTCTATCACTTCCTTATGAATCAATATCTAAAGTCTACTTTACATTCAGGGTCTGATTCTTCTGAATCACTTGTCAAGCCGTTGATATCTGGGTTATCCCACGATATATCGTCCCCTCAACAATCGAGAGCTTTGCATGAAAATAGGGAATTACCATAATTTATTACAGAGGGGTTAGGGCAGCTAATTGCAGTCGCAGGCAGATGCAGCAAAGATCAAAATCTCTTTGTTAACATAAAGAAAACAAAGATAATGACCACTGACAGAACAAGAAGTCTACATAAATTCAAATTCGGATGTGTGGAAATAGAACAGGTCACAAACTTTAAGTATCTGGGCTCCAAAATTGACAACAATTACGACTGCTCGAAGGAAATCAGGAGGTTATCAATGGCAACACAGTCTACACAACCTGAGGAAACTATGGCAGAATACCAACAAACCAAATGGGAACATTTTTAGAACTTGTGTTTTTCATATGGCAGCATACAGGGGACGGCGTGGCCTAGTGGTTAAGTGGCACGGCTCACAACCAGAAGGTGCTGGGTTCGATCCCCATCACAGCACCGGCCGTTACCCCGGGGAAGCAAACCCTTAGAAAATGCAGGAGGAAGCAGACCCTTACATAAAATGCATGCTGAAGTCGGATGCACTGGGCCGACAGGCGCAACATAAAAACCACAGTGTAACGCACACACGCCTTGGGGAATAGATAAATAAGGCGAACGCAAAATAAAAAATATGGCAGCATACGGCTGCAAAACGTGGAGAGTTACTCAAACCTTAAGCAAGAGAATCAAGTCCTTTGAGTCAAATTGTTATAGAAAGATTCTCAAAATACCATGGCCCAAAAAACAAAAAAAAATGCATCAAGAGTTGAGCATAGAGGAGAATTGGTTCATAATTTCCATCATGAACATACAATTGAAATACTTTGGCCACATCAAAAGACACAACGGTCTTCAGAAAACGGTAATGGAAGGTATAGTGCCAGGCAAGAGTGGCAGAGGCAGACCAAGAAGGCGACGGCACCAAGATGTCGAGGAATGCTTGAGCATGACTCTGAGGCAGGCTGGAGATTTGGCAAGAGATCGAGTTTCTTAAAGACAGGAAGTGATGGCACCAAGATGTCGAGCAATGCTTGAGCATGACTCTGAGGCAGGCTGGAGATTTGGCAAGAGATCGAATTTCTTAAAGACAGGAAGTGATGGCACCAAGATGTCGAGCAATGCTTGAGCATGACTCTGGGGCAGGCTGGAGATTTGGCAAGAGATCGAGTTTCTTAAAGACAGGAAGTGATGGCACCAAGATGTCGACCAATGCTTGAGCATGACTCTGAGGCAGGCTGGAGATTTGGCAAGAGATCGAATTTCTTAAAGACAGGAAGTGATGGCACCAAGATGTCGACCAATGCTTGAGCATGACTCTGGAGAAGGCTGGAGATTTGGCAAGAGATCAAGTTTCTTCGAGATAGGACGTGATGTGAGCGACGTTTTGCAAAGGACATGCTGCACGATGGTGACATCATTTCTCAAACGATTTTCTTTCTCAAGATTTGAGTAACTGTCCATGTTTTGCAGCAGTATGCTGCCACGGGAAAAACACAGGTTCTCAAAATCCCACTTTTGTTGATTTACTGGTATTCTATCATTGTTTCCTCAGGTTGTTTAGGCTCTGCGTTGCCATTGTCAACCTCCATCTGATTTCCTTTGAGCAATAGTAAATGCTGTCAATTCTGGAGGCCAGATACTCAAAGTTCGTGACATATTCTATTTGCATACCCCTAATTTGAATTTCTGTTGACTACTTATTTTGTCTGTGGTCATTATCTTTGTTTTGTTCCTCTCTGATTTATTCCTGATTTGCTTCGCCAAAGTTAAATTTTGGTTTTATCACTCCACGTTCATTCTGTATACACAATAATGTTTCTTTCCAACGTGGCTTTGTAGAAAAATATTTTTATCAACAATTTGAAGGGCAATTAAGGATCAAAATGAATGAAACTTCAATGATGCGAACAATAAATAGCTAGACGAAAACAGGGAAGTTCCACTAGCAAATTTGTGTGTGTTAGGACATGACAATGCCCCCCCCCCCCCCCCCTGAAGTCCTGTTCATCTGATGCCAGACTAGTTTATTTTTATTGTGATTGTAACATGACATTGATTGTACAGCGCATCTCGATTTCAGAGAAATTTAAATGGGGGAAAATGATAATTGTCTGAATTGAAGAAATATGGTATATTAAACCCTGAACCAAAAATATAAAGCATATCTTTTATATATAAACGCATACCAATTGTACATTGGGTTCATAGACAGATTTGTATAATGTTGATTTCAATTATATATTTTAGAATACATCAACAAAATAGGAACAATGAGAGAAGAAGCATAGATAGTTTATAATTTTATAGATAAATTAGACAAGGTCTGTCAAACAGATCACAAATTGGATGGGAAATAGATTTGCTTATTTGAGTTAAGCCGTGTGGTGACTAAACAAGCAAAAGATTGCCATTTTTATGAGAGAAATAGATGTTGCTTGAGGGATAAACATGGCAATGAGAGAAGACGGAGACAGAAGTCCATAACCCTGTACAGTCCGGCCTAAGTTGGCAGATTTGTGTCTTACCACTCAAGACAAATGTCACAACTCTGTATACAAAATAGTTGTTTTCAAAGTAAAATAAATGAATATTACACAAATTAAGCTAAAGATCTAAAGACATCAAATTAAATTATCTTTTACATCAAATAGTTATAATAACAACATATACCAGAATGATTTGTTTACTCACCTTGTGGAATCGTATTTTTGCGTTATCCCATCAATAGCTTAATAACATTAACTTTTTCCTTTTATTCCATTTAAAGTCTAGATTAGACTTGTATTTAATGTCCACGTGTAATGCAGATATATGAACAATGACCTGATCAAAAAATAAATCATTTCTCCAAATTCCATCGCACGAAAGTCACAATTTAATTAATTCACTAGAAGCTTGAGTACTGGTGGAAAGTCCGAAAACCTTCTTTAATTGAAAGCTGCGAATGAGTCAAATATTTCGCCATGTTAAAGACGTTGTAGCTACGTCACAAAGCCAAAGATGTGTGTTAGATGTTGATTTCAGATGTCTTGCATGTCGTCGAGGTTGGATGAATCGGGCTGTAAATGGTTAAAATATATTTCTAATTACTCTCTTTGATAAAATCTTGAATTACCAATTGCTAAATTTATCAAAATAATTATCAAGTTGTTTTTTTCTTCCTCCTATCCTGTTTTGCCTTTCAGCATCAGGTTATGAAGTATTTTCTAGAACGAGCTCGACTGTGTGCCTCATGCACATTAACATTCACCGCCTTTGATATTTCCGTATACCACCTTTTTCATCTTTGGCCTTGAATCAGTTATATCTAAATAGGGTTGCTTGTTTGGGGGGGGGGGGGGGGGGGGGTGTGGTGTGTGGTAGTAAACTTGTAATCTGGCCAAACCATTTTAGTTGCTGTCTTTTGATGTAGTCTAATACTGGTGTTGTTTCAACCAGTCTCCTGATGTCGTTTCTCATCATGTCTCTCCTTATTACACCCAATATTTTTCACTGGCATTTCATTTTCTACTGTTGCGTTGTCTTGTTTTTCATTAGATGTTAGTGTCCAGTTTTGAAACTGATAGCAAAATGTCGGGACGAAAATCGTGTTGTATTAAGCTCCTTTGGTAGTTATTGTCACGAGCTTGTAATTAAGTATTCATGTTAATTGCTCAATGATCTGAATTGTCTTATTGCATCTATGTTGGATTTCTGCCGTGATTATTTCATCTGCTGATAAAGTGCTCCCTAAGTATGTGAAATCTTTCACCTGTTTGATTTGCTGCATTTTAATGTAAATATTGGTTTCTCCGGCTTGTCTAGATATTTTCTGCGTTGATTTACATGCTGTATTGTTTACATGCTGTATTTAGTTTGTCAAAAAGTTCTTATCAAATTTATAATCTTGGAGTCCCAATTCCATTTATACGAGGAGTTACAAAAATTAATCATAACATTTTTTTATGAACAGCATATGCCAAATTATGGTTATGTTTTTGCTTCTACTCCTGATTCAGCCATAATACCAGATGTATTATGATTTGGATTTAGATAAAATTACAGAATGGTCTATGAGCTGGCAAATGAAGTTTAATGTAGATAAATTTACGGTCATTCACATGGGTAGATCCAATATGGAACATAATTACAGAATGGGCGAGAACAATATTAGAAGGATAGATAAGGAAAGGGACCTAGGGGTTATAATAGATCATACAGGTAAAGTGAGTGAGCAAGTCCAGGTAGCAGTGAAAAAGGCAAATGCAATGTTAGGTATGATAAAAGAAAATATTAAACATAGAAACAAGGAATTGATTGTCAAACTGTATAAAGCATTAGTTATACCTAGATTGGAGTACTGTGTACAGGTGGGGAGTCCTAATTGTAGAGGAGATATAAATATGCTGGAAAGGATACAAAAAAGAGCGACAAAGCTGATAGTGGGATTCCAGAATTACAATTATCAGGAAAGACTCAGAGCAACCTGCCAACAATGTCTAGAAAAGAAAAGAATTCATGGTGACTTGGTACAGGTTTGTATAATGGTTGTATACAGACACTGCAGGGTCTTCTAAACCAGTATAAAAACGTTAAGTTAAGTTAAGGTTTGTAAGTTAATCAAAGGAAAGAAAATATTAGTTTATAACAAGTTTTTTCAAAATGCAACCACCTACAAGAACAAGAGGGCATAGCTACAAATTAACTAAAGAAAGGTCCAGATTAGATATTAGGAAATATTTTTTAGTCAGAGAGTGGTGAATGTTTGGAATACATTGCCACAAGAAGTAGTGCAGGCAAGGACAATTGAAGCATTTCAGAATAGATTGAATGCGAATAGCTTTTAAAGCAAGTAAATGTAAATGAAACTGGTTGTAAACAGACTACAGTCATCTAAACCAGTATAAAAACGTAAAGTATGTTGAATGTTCATTATCCTAAATGCTTCCAATTAGAGGTATCTCATATGACAGATTTCTTTGGACTCGGAGTATTAGTATATGGAATTCTTGCCATACTACTCCAGCCAGGATGATGTCATCAAAGCCTGAAAGGATAAGCACGGACAAGATCTGGGGTGTACTGGACAATGAGACCAGGTCTATATAACTTAACATCTTTATACTGGTTTAGAAGACCCTGCAGAGTCTGTATACAACCAATTACATTTACATCACTTTGCTCTAAAAGTTATGCGCATCCAGTTTATTCTTAAATGCATTAACTGTCCCTGCCTCCACTACCTCCCCTGGCAATGCATTCCAAGCAGATACCACTCTCTGGCTAAAAAAATATTTCCTAATATCTAATCTGGACCTCTCTTTAGTCAGCTTTTAGCTATGCCCTCGTGTTATTGTGGGTGGCTGTATTTTAAAAAACTTGTTATAGTCTAATTTATCCATTCCTCTGATCATCTTATAAACCTGTATTGTCACCACGAATTCTTCTCTCTTCGAGACACTGTAGGCCGGTTTTTCTGAGTCGTTTCCTCATAACTGTAATTCTGGAATCCCACTATATATATCGAACGTGCTTTCTTCTGAAAATAGTTTGGTCAGAACTAACAAGTATTACTTATTTATGAAACTAAAGAAATATTTTTGCACGAGCATTGGCAACAACAAAAATGTTATGTGGGTCACATTTCGCCGCAGGACTGCTCAAGGACAACCCTGTTCTAAACCATAATCTGTTTCATGAATGAATTCATAATTTTGACCAGGTTTTCTTGTGAATTCTGAGACTTGATCTTGCGCCAAAGTGACTTTTGATTGAAGTTTTCAACTGTCGAGGACATCACTGACATCTGTTCAAATATTTAAAACATTTAGAGAAATCACTAGCGGAAATACAAATGTGGTTCCCAATTAAGAATGCTAAATATATCTTGGGCAGCTAAGAAATTCAGTTGTTCTTTGTTATTCATCCCGAAAAACACATTTTGTCATTTTGTAGTTTACAGTGAGGCTGCGATATCTGCACTTTTCAGTCTGACATCCTTTTTCAGCAGGTCACATTTTTGACACTGGTTTGCACTCTTCGATTTCTATTCTCTCACTCAGGCTGCATGGCTGCAGAGCCAGCCTGCATTCTGTTTCCAAGGTCATTACTTGGAGACAGAATATGGTCTTAGACAGCACTGGTTCGCTGACCTCGACGCAAGCAGTCAACCATGAGTCACTGACTTGAAACGTGCTGGATTCAAACCACTCGCCCTGGCCGAAGATGCATCAGTAAATGAGATGACAGCAGCCAGCGACTTATAGCTGGCTGCTTGCATCAGGGTCAGTGACCCATAACTGATCTAGACCCTATTCTGCCTCCATGTGGTGGCCCTGGAAACAGGCTGCAACCATGCAGCCTGGCTTGGTTGCAGCCTGGCTAAGAGATAATAGGGATTGGATAGGTAAGACTAACATGGTCCCAAAAATGACGTGCAGAAATCAGATATGTCGAGCCAAAAGGTACAGATATTGCAGCCTCGCTGTAAACTATGACTCAACACCACAAATGTCCTTTTGTGGACGAACGCTGAAAAATAAGAACCACACACCTTTTCTAGCCTTGATTTGTTTCCTGAGAGATAAGCATGTTATCTTAACGTCTTTATACTGGTTTAGAAGACCATGCAGAGTCTGTATACAACCAGTTTAATTTACATTCACTTGATCTAATGACATCTATGCACATCCAATATATTCTTGAATGCATTAACTGACCCTGCCTCCATTACCTCCTGTGGCAATGCATTCCAGGCATTCAGCACTCTCTGACCAAAAAAATCAGCTATAGCGACCCCTGAAAGCAAAACCCAAATAGAAGAAAAGACAACATATGGAGAAGTAATGGTGAAGGTCAGTCCCATGGCAACAACTGCCGTTGGGGATGAAGATAACTCTTCCTGGACTAAGCCACAGCCTATGTGAGGTGGGGTGGTCAGTTTCCTTCCTAGCTGTTTATACCTTCCCCAACTCATACGTCAGGTTTCCATTTATAGCTGGGTTGACTAGAGGAGCGCTGATACCAGGAATGAACCATGGTCTGATTTTTGTTTCTGTTCGTCCATGATATTGAACCCTGGCGCGATGTGTAATTCCAGTCCTAGCAAGCCAGCTCACTGTCGACTAGGACACATTGAATTGACAATGACAAATAACAGCCTCAGAATCAAATGACACAGAGAACACTCAAAAAGTCTAATAGAGTAGAAATATAATACTTTTCACTAAGAAGAGATATATAAAGCCAGGGCGGGTTGATGGTACCTTGCTTGCTTGTATGCATCTTAGCCTGGTACTTATGTCTTCAGCACCTTTGCTATGGTAAATTATGTTCGCCTTATTTCTTTATTTCCCAAGGTGGTGTGGTGTGCGTTGCACTATGTTTTTATTTTGCGCCTGTCGGCCCAGTGCATCTGACTTCAGCATGCATTTTATGTAAGGGTCTGCTTCCCTCTACATTTTCTAAGGGCTTGCTTCCCCGGGGTAACGGTAAGTGCTGTGATAGGGAGCGAACCCAGCACCTTCGCATTGTGAGCCGTGTCATTTAACCACTCGCTCATGCCGTCCCTAGCCTCCCCTCTCTAGCTGGGGGCTCTGACTTTGTCTAAACCTTATTTGCTGTCCCATCTTACCTCTCGCTGGGGTTGAAACCCAACCTTAGGCAAGACTGCTGGCTATAATAGGGTCCACAAACATGTAGATGAGGTGAACTCGGACAGCAGAGGCTATGAGACATATCACCTTTCAAGAAAAGTAGGCTTTCCGATGAAAGTCAACGAAATGAGACAGCTATCACTGCCTTGATCGATCAGAGCAGTTGATCTTGTTTCCTATGAGAACGGGACATAACAGATTGAGTGACCACTTACACAGGCTAAAATTGGCCCCATCATCCGTGTGTACGTGCGGGCAAGCAGCACAGACAGCTGAAAAAATCCTGAAAGACATATTTTTAGCAGGGACAGCGTGGTCTATCAAGTGACGCGGCTCACAACCTAAAAGTGCTGGGTTCACTCCCCAACCACAGCACCGGCCGCTACCCCACGGGAAGCAAACCTTTAGAAAATGCAGAAGGAAGCAGACACTTAAATAGAATGCATGCCGAAGTCGGATGCACTGAGCCGATATACGAAAAATAAAAACATAGTGTAACACACACCGCCTTAAAAAAGAAATATCCCTAGCGAATTGGGTACTGAGCACTGGACCACGAAAATAAATCACAACCCAAAACTGGAAGCCTTGAAGAACTCTCCACTTCAGCAACCTTTATCCGGAGAACTGGACTTCACGTGTATATATAATTATTTTAATGTGATGAACAAGACCAAGATCAGATGAAGTGATGGGATCAAGATGCTGAGCAGCGCATGAGCTGCAGTGGTCAGCGACCCATAGCTGACTGCTAGCGTCAGGGCCAGCGAACCATAGCTGCCAAGACCCTTCTACACCTCCACGCGGTGATCCTGGATAACAGGCTGCAGCAGGGCAGACTGGCTAAGGAGAAGGGATCGAAGAGGGAATGCTAACCCGGTACTCAAAAAATGCTTGCTGAAGTCGGATGTGTTGGACTAAAAGGTGCAAATATCGCAGCCAAGCTGTAAACTACGACACAACGCATTCCGTTCTCTAGACTACATTCTGCTACTTAAGCCCTTTCAGGGTTTGGTAGTGGGAGATTGAGAACGAACGAAGAAGAAGAAGTGACAATCTCCAGAATGAGAACAGGCCACTACAGACTAAAGATACAATCTGCTCACAGACACGTGTCCTTCTAGTGAGGACAGACAAACAAAAGAACATGTTCTCCATGAGCAGAGCAGAGTGACAGCATTACTTTATTCAACTATTCTGAGGAAAAAGATAGACTACCCTAAGATAGACTACCAAGTTTTTGAGGGAAATAGATGTGGTTATTTGAAAGACGTCTGAGATGAGCTAGCAGTAAGTTTATGAGGGAAATAGATACGGTTATTTGAAAGACATCTCAGTATTTTTACCAGTACCAAAGAAAGGAAAAGACAAAACAGATCCAAATGGATACAGGCCTATCAGCCTACTGAGCTGTGTGGGCAAACTGATGGAACGTATGTTAAATGCCAGACTGATGTGGCATCTGGAAGAAAAACACATACTAATTCCACAGCAAGCAGGCTTTAGACAGCACAGATCCACTGAGGATTAGGTCACCCTCATAGCCCAGGAAATAGAAGATGCCTACCAGGAGCAAAAACACACAGTAGCGGTTTGGGTGGACCTAGAAAAGGCATTTGACAAAGTCTGGAAAGAGGGACTTAAAGTGAAGCTAAGAAGAAGTGAAGTTTGTGGGAATATGTACAAATGGATCAGCCACTACCTCAAAAACAGAACAGCCAGAGTTCAAGTACAAGGGCAGATGAGCAAAAAGGGGCTATGTGGACCTCTGAAAAGAATCTCACCATAGCAAGTAATCGGATGCAGCAGGCCCTAACATTGCTGGAAGAGTGGGCGAACTCATGGCTGATCAAAATAAACGAGGAAAAACCAACATGTACGATATTCTCGCTATCAAACAAACCCCAAAACACCAAAATAAGTCTTAACGGCAAATACCTGCAGCCAAACGACAACCCAAACTACCTGGGAGTCACATTTGATCGGCGCATGACATGGAAAAGTCAGATCGAGAGAAACCGAATGAGAGCCAGAGAAAGAATGGCAATCATGAGAAAACTTGCTGGCACAAGCTGGGGAGCAGACGAAAGTATACTAAAGAAACTGTACACTGGAAGAGTGAGACCAGTTCTCGAGTATGGCATTGCGGCATCGACAACAGCAGCAAAGGCGAACTTTGATAAAATTAGCAAACTCCAAAACCAAGCCATGAGAGTTATAACAGGAGGCATGAAGTCAACGCCAATTGTAGAACTTGAAAAGATTTCAAAACTGCAATCCATGACCGACCGAAGAGACTGCAGAGCCCAGCAGCAAGCAGAGAAACTCAGAAGACTGACTGACCATCCAATGCACCAGAGACTAAACAATTTAGTAAATGGGAAACTAGAGCGGAGAAACTTTGCAGAAATAGCCAAAGCAAAGATGCACAAAGACCCTATGAATGCACTAACAACACCAAAGCTCATGCCTACTGTATGAAAACCTACCTGGAGGCAGCATATATTTCCAGAGGTGGTAGAAAATATACCAGGTATTGGAAACAAAAACTGCCAGACTCAAAAAAGAAAGAAGAGATACAACCCTGAGGTACATAACGAAAAACTACCCAAGCATGGACTGGACCCATGCATACACCGACAGTTCTGTAACAAACACAACACAGAACGGAGGGGCAGGGGCATTCCTGAGCCTACAAAATGGCAGAAAAATAACACCTTCATTGGCGACTAGAAAATACACAAGCAATTTCAGAGCGGAGGCAGAGGCACTGAGGGCGGCAGTGGAAGAAATGGTGACAGGTAAAAGGAATGAAAGCCATATAGTCCTGCTTACAGATGCCCTGGCCGTAGTCACAGCACTAAAAAGCCAGAAAAATACTGAACTTAATGATTTAAGAGCAGTACTCTGTCAACTATGCCACCAGTCCGCACCAAAAAGAGTAGTGGTACAGTGGGTTCCATCCCACTGCAACATCTAAGACAACGAGGAGGCAGACAGACTGGCAAAAGAAGGTGCAAGACTACTACAACCAGATACTAGTGTGACATACGAAGAGTCAAAACGGCTTATTAGAGCTAGATACATGACCAAATGGGAAACAGAACATACTGGCTACACAAAAAACAATGGCTATTACCAGTTGAACAGAAGAGAGCAAGTCGTGGTCTTCAGACTTCGCACTGGCCACAATAGACTGAGGTACCACCTATTCAACAAATTGAAGATAGGTGGCACTGACGAATGCTCGTGTGGTACCGGGAAAATGACCGCTGAGCATTTGCTGCAAAACTGCCCGACATACAAGGATCAGAGAGAGCAGATGTGGCCATCACCAGTGGCAACACTAGACAAGCTCTATGGCAGTGTCGACAGCCTCAAGATGACCGCTGCTTTTTTCAAAAAAATAAAGGTCGATGTCTGACAGCGTAAGAAGAAAAAGAAGAAGAAGAAAGATGTCTGAGATGAGCTAGCAGTAAGTTTATGAGGGAAATAGATACGGTTATTTGATAGCAAATGACGAAGAACAAACAACAGACAAAAAGCACTGACCGACGGGCATAGTTCAGAGTCATCTAAATCACTGACGACCTTGGAAGGTTGCAAGAGCCCAACCTTATACTGTCCATCTCTCGATGTTTGTTCGGGCCCTTTCAGAGCCCGAGTCTGGGGATAAAAAAATTCAACAATAAAATCAGCTGTCCGTCCAGATAAACAACAAATAAAATAAATTTTAAATGTACTTTTTAAAAAAAAGTTAGGAGTTAGGACTTCTTCTAATTACCTTCCCGTTTTCTCGTTCGAATATTAATCTGTCACTATATGCAATATATTTCAAGGCTTCTTCCAATGAATGATGTTGCACAGATTCTATACAGTCATCTTCTTGTGCACTTGGGACAAGTAAGTCTGTGAACTACTCCTCCCATCTGTCAATTGTTCTTTCAGGTGCTCTATGGTGAACTCCAAAATGGCAAGAAAGCAAGCGGTGAGCAGTGGAAAAGGTACAAGGACACACTTAAGAGATCACTGATCCAGTGCTTTATTAACAACAGTGACTGGAAAAGAATCAACATCAATCGCACAGACTGGCGCAGCACTATTGCGGAGGGTGTTCAGAGACATGAGGCATCAAGAATACGATCGCTCTATATAATACGTCTCTCCGGATGTCGCTATTGTGTAGTTCGCTCTGCCACTGTTGTCTAAGAGTTATGCCCATGAGGCTTCTTTCAAGAGATGCATGTGCTATTCTCAGTTGTTTCTCTGCTGCTTTTGTTAGAGACAGAACGGACTTTACATTGAAATTGAAGATTTGTATACTTTCATTGAACTTTATTTTGTTAGATTTCCTCAATGTAATGAAAGTGCGTCTCTGCCTTTTGTATTCTTAATTTGATATCTTTATCTGTTACCAAGGTAAATGAATGGTTTTACATCTTGTAGCAGTGTATCTCCTAACACAATCTGATTGTTGTTAGGTGCATTTATTCTCATAATCTTTGTTTTCTCTATGTGTATTCTCAGTTCCAATATCTGTGACATCTCTATCAAGTATACTTATTTTATTTTGCATTTGATTACGGTTCTGAGACAGAAGAGGCAGAGTCTAGATCATCAAGTAGTTTTGTCAAATTTTATTGACTTCCATTTTTATTGGTTGATTTTGTCTTCATTATCCAGAAAGAGAAATAGTGATATGAGACATCCATGAGAGAAATAGATGTGGTAATTTAAGAGACAAGCTGTAAGGTGACGAGAGAAGTCTGAGACAGACGGCCAAGTTTATGAGGGAAATAGATGTGGTTATTTGATATAAACTAGACAATATAATCTTGAGACAGACTACCAAGTTTAAGAGAGAAATAGATATGGTTATTTGAAATTACCCTTAGACAGACCACCAAGTTCATGAGGGAAGTAGATATGGTTATTTGATATTAATCTTAGACAGACCCCAAATTTTATGAGGGAAATAGATGTAGTTATTTAAGAGACAAGCTGTGAAGTGAAGAGAAAAGTCTGAGACGGCCAAGTTTATGAGGGGAAATAAATGTGGGTATTTTATAGAAACCAGAGACAGACCTCTAAGTTTATGAGGAAAATAGATTTGGTTATTTTATAGAAACCAGAGACAGACCTCTAAGTTTATGAGGAAAATAGATTTGGTTATTTTATAGAAACCAGAGACAGACCGCCAAGTTTATGAAGGAAATAGATGTGGTTATTTTATAGAAGCCAGAGTCGAGTCAAATTTTATTAGGGAAGTATTATTGTTTGTTAGCAAACAAAGAAGATGAAGAAGAACAGAAAAACAGACATACAATCAGTCAGAAATAATATGACCAATTACCTGGACAAAGTTTACCATCAGCTGCATATCGACCTTACTCGTAACAAGTTTACACTTCCAGGTCAGCAGGGCAAAGTTCATCTCTGGGGGCATCTTCTTATATGGGGAAATGACATGTCTCCTCAGACAACTTTGAGCTATGGTCTTGAATATTTGGATCTGCTCTGGATCTGCACATGGATGGTATAGGAAGGCAACACCACCATGCTAAAAGAAAGAGAAAAACATACATTTATATTCGTACAGATTACATATAAATTGTATATTTTTCGTCTCATCCATTATGTAAATGTTTTTGTTTATTCAAATTGTGTAACTATGCGATGCGATAAAAAAAATATCCAGATTTGCAGCATAATTCTGGAACCGCTCAATCCAGCAGAAACAATGCTAAGTACATGTTGACTTAAGAATGTAATGTGCATGTAGCTTGTTCTTCTTCTCTTCTTTCGCTTGGAGTATGTCTACATCTGCAAAGTTGTCTCTTGTATGAACCTCACTGTCTTATGTAGTTCACACAAAGGTCCGTATAGTTTTCCTTCCAATGTTGTTTCTCTTGGCCAGTATCTCATACTCTGGACAGTCCTGAAGTATATGCTCCGAAGTCTGGGGTGCCTGTCCACATGTACACATATTTGAGCTGCCAATCATAAATTTTGTAAACATGCAGAGTCGGTTGTGTTCCATTCTGAGGCGCAGTATGACAATCTGCTATTTGCCCATTTATATTATGATAGTCATCTTGTTTTTGTGTTGGAAGCTCTCTCATTGATTTAATCATCTTTTTCTTTTGATGGTATGTAACTGGTACATCTGGTTTCTCGTCTGCTGCACCTTCTCTCGCCAGTGTCTCAGCTCTCTCATCTTCTCGTATTCCGTAGTGAGTCGGTATCCACTGCACCATGATTCTGCGCTTTTTGCTCAATGTTGACAATAAAACTTGTAGATCTGACAGCTTCCCGGATGATAGTGCTTGGAGTACTGATTCTGCATTTGTCAGAAATATCGCAGGATACAAGCCAAGGTTGGTCTTCAGCAATTTTTACGTCGCCAATTTCATCGCTTGTATCTCTGCATCATAATTATGGCAGAATTTTCCTGTTGGTGCTGCAACTGTTTCCATAGTGTTATTTGCTCCTCCATTCTTTACTGCATTCTGTGCTGACCCATCTGTGCTGACCCATCTGTGTATACTCGGACCCATAGATCCCGTGGATATTCTTCATATAAGAAACAGAGCAATTGTCTTACGTTGCACACTGTTCTGTTCCTCCTTGCCTAGTATTCCCTGAATGGTTGTTTATACTCGTACTGATAGTATATGCTGCTGTCTCCAGGGTGTTTGTTCTGGCACAGTTGATAAAGGAATAACAATTTCAGGCAGTTCTGTGGCGTATCTACGAAGTCGTTTGGCTTAGTTTCAATCATCCAATTGCTAGGTCCTGGATTCTATTCTTCATTGGGTGAATTGCCATACAGTTGAACTTTTCTGCCTGTGTTAGCACCTTTGTGTCTCTACGTTACCCTAGTGCTTGCATCCTCCCTAGTTTCTCCATCTCCACTAATGGCGTTGATTTCATTGCCCCTGTAATAACCCTTGGCGCCTGATTTTGTACCTTATCTAACTCTTTCAATGTAGTGTTTGATTCTGGACACCAGGCAGCTGATCCATATTCCAGATGTGGTTGTATGCCCTGTTGGTAAACATTACTAAAGTATTTTCTCTCCGGCTCCCCATGTTGTTCCACTTAGTTTTCTCAGGATGACTAACTTCCTTCTGGCTTTTCTTGCTGCCTTGTTGTCTCCAAGTTAGCCTATCACCATATGTAACTCTGAGGTAGGTGGACTGTTTATCTTCTCTTAGTGGCTCTCCATCTATCTTGATGTCTCCTGCTTTATCTTTTTGAGAGAATGTGAAGAGCGTAGTGCTGCATTTATCTGTGTTGATGCTAACACACCATTTATCTGTGTTGATGCTAACACACCATTTATCTGTGTTGATGCCAACACGCCATTTATCTGTGTTGATGCCAACACGCCATTTATCTGTGTTGATGCCAACACGCCATTTATCTGTGTTGATGCTAACACACCATTTATTTGCCCATAGGGTTAAGGCATCTATTGCTCTTTGTAGCATTTTGGTGGTGACTGTTGCATATTCATCAGTGCACCATACCACCAGGTCATCTGCATACATTGTCACTTTCACTGCACTTGGCAGTTCGGTAATCTTGTTATTAATGTAGACTATGAAAAGTATGGGGGGAAAGCACACCACCCTGCAGTACACCATGGCGTAGTAAAACTTTCTTACTCTTCAGTCCATCTAGTTGTACTCTGACTCTTCTATTATACAGGTATGCTTTTAACCATTTGTACATCCTACCTTTTACTTTATTGTTTCTCAGTTTCTTCAAGAGTCCTTCTTTCCATATCTTGTCAAATGCTTTCCTTAGGTCTATCCAGGCTGCTAGTACCAGTTTCTTGTCTTGGAAAGCATCCTCAATCTCTTGGGAGCGATAAGTTGCTTGGTCCATAGTAGAAAAGCATTTTCGAAAACCCGTTTGCTGTGACACAAGGAGGTTCTCACTCACAAGGTACCATCCTGAGATTAATCAAACGCTCCATTGTTTTACAAAGACAACTTGTAAGGCTGATTGGTCTATAGCTGGATGATGTGGAATTGTCTTTCCTGTGTTTTAGGAGTGGTATCATAATTGCTTCTCTCCAGGTCTGAGGGACTCTGGCTGAGGTACAACTGGCATTGACGATCTGTAGCAGTTTTGTCTTCCCTGGTATTCCCAAATTGTCTTTCCTGTGTTTTAGGAGTGGTATCATAATTGCTTCTCTCCAGGTCTGAGGGACTCTGGCTGAGGTACAACTGGCATTGACGATCTGTAGCAGTTTTGCATCAAGGGAGCCTGACCAATGTATTGGAGGTCTTCCATGCAGTCCCTTTTTACCTCAGGGATACCAGATTGCTGTCGCCGTGCTCCATCGACTATCAACATGTGACCTGCCCATCTATATTTTGGATTGGCATAGATTACCGCATCATTCGCAAAGGACAGTCACCATATGTTAGAATTGTGGAGATTTTGCATACGTTGATTCACGAGAGTGATTCCGACCAACAACCAAGGTTCTCTCAAGAGAGGCCTGGGCCACTCTCAATTTGTCCTCATGTGATTTTGTTAGTGTCCATGTCTCAGCACCGTAGCACATAGCAGAGAGCACAGTGGAATTGAAGAAAGAGGTTCATAGATTCTGTCTTGACAACCGGTCAGGGCTGTGTTAATGGACGAGAAGGCTGCCCAGCCAGTGCGTTGACATCTTGTCAGTTCAGGTTATTTCTATAAACCATATAGAGGATGAAAATAAACCACAGATGGAATGAAAATAAACTACAAAAGGGACTGAAACAAGCCATGGTTGAATTGAAACAAACCATGGAAGAAACATACTGACCTCTAAGTTGTGTAGCCATCGTTGCGCAGGAAGGTATAAGTACTCTCCGTACTTCGGCCACAATGGTCTGTGACTGCCGCTGTTAGTGTAGAATAAACAGACAATGCTCTTATGTTGAAGTGAATCATGGATATCTGGTAACTTATGACAGGGTGGGAAAAAGTCATTATATTTCTACTTTATCATCGACTCTAAAATAACCTCATTTGTTTTCCTAATATAAACTGTAGGGTCATCTCACCCATCTGAAATAATCCCATCTATTTCCTTCACAAACTACCTGGTCTCAGTCTTCTGTCATCACCATACAGTCTATCCCTCAAATAACCACATCTATTTCTCTCATAAACTTGCTGGTCTGTCTCAGCCTTCTCTCGTCACCAACAGTCTATCCCTCAAATAACCACATCTATTTCTCTCATAAACTTGCTGGTCTGTCTCAGCCTTCTCTCGTCACCAACAGTCTATCCCTCAAATAACCACATCTATTTCTCTCATAAACTTGCTGGTCTGTCTCAGCCTTCTCTCGTTACCAACAGTCTATCCCTCAAATAACCACATCTATTTCTCTCATAAACTTGCTGGTCTGTCTCAGCCTTCTCTCGTCACCAACAGTCTATCCCTCAAATAACCACATCTATTTCTCTCATAAACTTGCTGGTCTGTCTCAGCCTTCTCTCGTCACCAACAGTCTATCCCTCAAATAACCACATCTATTTCTCTCATAAACTTGCTGGTCTGTCTCAGCCTTCTCTCGTCACCAACAGTCTATCCCTCAAATAACCACATCTATTTCTCTCATAAACTTGCTGGTCTGTCTCAGCCTTCTCTCGTTACCAACAGTCTATCCCTCAAATAACCACATCTATTTCTCTCATAAACTTGCTGGTCTGTCTCAGCCTTCTCTCGTCACCAACAGTCTATCCCTCAAAAAACCACATCTATTTCTCTCATAAACTTGCTGGTCTGTCTCAGCCTTCTCTCGTCACCAACAGTCTATCCCTCAAATAACCACATCTATTTCTCTCATAAACTTGCTGGTCTGTCTCAGCCTTCTCTCGTCACCAACAGTCTATCCCTCAAATAACCACATCTATTTCTCTCATAAACTTGCTGGTCTGTCTCAGCCTTCTCTCGTTACCAACAGTCTATCCCTCAAATAACCACATCTATTTCTCTCATAAACTTGGTGGTCTTGTCTCAGCCTTCTCTCGTCACCAACAGTCTATCCCTCAAATAACCACATCTATTTCTCTCATAAACTTGCTGGTCTGTCTCAGCCTTCTCTCGTCACCAACAGTCTATCCCTCAAATAACCACATCTATTTCTCTCATAAACTTGCTGGTCTGTCTCAGCCTTCTCTCGTCACCAACAGTCTATCCCTCAAATAACCACATCTATTTCTCTCATAAACTTGCTGGTCTGTCTCAGCCTTCTCTCGTCACCAACAGTCTATCCCTCAAATAACCACATCTATTTCTCTCATAAACTTGCTGGTCTGTCTCAGCCTTCTCTCGTCACCAACAGTCTATCCCTCAAATAACCACATCTATTTCTCTCATAAACTTGCTGGTCTGTCTCAGCCTTCTCTCGTCACCAACAGTCTATCCCTCAAATAACCACATCTATTTCTCTCATAAACTTGGTGGTCTTGTCTCAGCCTTCTCTCGTCACCACGCAGTCTGTCCCTTAAACAATAAAACATCTGATATCTGCAGAGCTTAGGAAACGGGAAGGACAGGAGAGAATTTGTTACCTCGTGGGGAGATCCTCCGTGTAATTAATGGCCCGTGGGTAGCAGATGTGCAGTGGCTGGGAGAGGGAAAAAGTGGGAGTCACAATGTGTGAAGTGTGCATTATGGTGAGTTGATGGGCGTGTTGTGTGGGTGTGTGCGAGAGTGGGTGTGGAAGTGAAAGAGTGCATGTGTGGTTGAGAGTGTAGGAGCATGGGTTGTTGAGTGTGGGAGAGGAGTAGGAGTGTGAGCATGTAGATATGCAAGTGAGTAGGTGTGTAAGCAATCGAGTGAGTGGGTATATAAGTTGGTAGATGAATGATTGTGTGAGTGAATGGGATGAACTGAGTGGGATGGTAGGTGACTGTATTTGAGTGAGTGGGAGGGTAGGTGACTTTGTATTTGAATGAGTCGGAGGGTAGGTGACTTTGTATTTGAGTGAGTGGGAGGGTAGGTGACTTTGTATTTGAGTGAGTGGGAGGGTAGGTGACTTTGTATTTGAGTGAGTGGGAGGATAGGTGACTTTGTATTTGAGTGAGTGGAAGGGTAGGTGACTTTGTATTTGAGTGAGTGGGAGGGTAGGTGACTTTGTATTTGAGTGAGTGGGAGGGTAGGTGACTTTGTATTTGAGTGAGTGGGTGGGTAGGTGACTTTGTATTTGAGTGAGTGGGAGGATAGGTGACTTTGTATTTGAGTGAGTGGGAGGGTAGGTGACTTTGTATTTGAGTGAGTGGGAGGGTAGGTGACTTTGTATTTGAGTGAGTGGGAGGGTAGGTGACTTTGTATTTGAGTGAGTGGGAGGGTAGATGACTTTGTATTTGAGTGAGTGAGTGGGTTAACGGGATGAACTGAGTGTGTGGGTAGATGACTTTGTATTGACATCAGCGAGTGGATAAATGTATGACTGAGTCAATGGCATTGTTAATAAATAATAGAATGGTTGACTGGGTAATAAGAAAATCTGTAATCTTAACAGTCCCATCCGACCGGGAACAACGGCGTAATACACATCTGTTAGCATCAGATGGGACTGAAATCGATATCTACGAGCTGTGTTTTGACCTGTTACTGGGATCTTCTTCTTCTTCTTCTTCTTACGCTGTCAGACGTCGACTTTTATTTTTTCGAAAAAAGCAGCGGTCATCTTGAGGCTGTCGACACTGCCGTAGAGCTTGTCTAGTGTTGCCACTGGTGATCGCCACATCTGCTCTCTCTGATCCTTGTATGTCGGGCAGTTTTGCAGCAAATGTTCAGCGGTCATTTTCCGGTACCACACGTGCATTCGTCGGTGCCACCTATCTTCAATTTGTTGAATAGGTGGTACATTCAACAAATTGAAGATAGGTGGTACCGACGAATGCCCGTGCGGTACCGGTAAAATGACCGCTGAACATCTGCTGCAGAACTGCCCAACATACGAGGATCAGAGAGAGCAGATGTGGCCATCACATGTGGAACTGCAAGACAAGCTCTATGGCAGCGGCGACAGCCTCAGGATGACCGCCGCTTTTTTCGAAAAAATAATGGTTACTGTCTGACTGCGTACGAAGAAGAAGAAGAAGAATAAGAATAGGTGGTACCTCAGTCTATTGTGGCCAGTGCGAAGTCTGAAGACCACGACCTGCTCTCTTCTGTTCAACTGGTAATAGCCATCGTTTTATGTGTATCCAGTATGTTCGGTTTCCCATTTGGCCATGTATCTAGCTCTAATAAGCCGTTTTGACTCTTCGTATGTCTTACTAGTATCTGGTTGTGGTAGTCTTGCACCTTCTTTTGCCAGTCTGTCTGCCTCCTCGTTGCCTTGGATGTTGCAGTGGGATGGAACCCACTGTACCACTACTCTTTTTGGTGCGGACTGCTGGCATAGTTGACAGAGTACTGCTCTTAAATCATTAAGTTCAGTATTTTTCTGGCTTTTTAGTGCTGTGACTACAGCCAGGGCGTCTGTAAGCAGGACTATATGGCTTTCATTCCTTTTACCTGTGATCATTTCTTCCACTGCCGCCCTCAGTGCCTCTGCCTCCGCTCTGAAATTGCTTGTGTATTTTCAAGTCGCCAATGACAGTGTTATTTTCCTGCCATTTGGTAGGCTCAGGAATGCCCCTGCCCCTCCGTTCTGTGTTGTGTTTGTTACAGAGCCGTCGGTGTATGCATGGGTCCATTCCATGCTTGGGTAGTTTTTCGTTATGTACCTCAGGGTTGTATCTCTTCTTTCTTTTTCAGTCTGGCAGTTTTTGTTTCCAATACCTGGTATATTTTCTACCACCTCTGGAAATTTATGCTGCCTCCAGGTAGGTTTTCGTTCAGTAGGGATGGGCTTTGGTGTTGTTAGTGCGTTCATAGGGTCTTCATGCATCTTTGCTTTGGCTATCTCTGCAAAGTTTCTCCGCTTTAGTTTCCCATTTCCAAAATTATTTAGTCTCTTATGCATTGGATGGTCAGTCAGTCTTCTGAGTTTCTCTGCTTGCTGCTGGGCTCTGCAGTCTCTTCTGTCGTTCATTGATTGCAGTTTTGTAATCTTTTCAAGTTCTACAATTGGATTTGACTTCATACCTCCTGTTATAACTCTCATGGCTTGGTTTTGGAGTTTGCTAATTTTATCAAAGTTCGCCTTTGCTGCAGTTTTCCATGCCGCAATGCGATACATGAGGACTGGTCTCACTCTTCCAGTGTACAGTTTCTTTAGTATACTTTCGTCTGTTCCCCAGCTTGTGCCAGCAAGTTTCTTCATGATTGCCATTCTTTCTCTGGCTCTCAATTGGTTTCTCTCGATCTGACTTTTCCATGTCATGCGCCGATCAAATGTGACTCCCAGGTAGTTTGGGTTGTCGTTTGGCCGCAGGTATTTGCCGTTAAGACTTATTTTGGTGTTTTGGGGTTTGTTTGAAAGCGAGAATATCGTACATGTTGTTTTTTCCTTGTTTATTTTGACTAGACATGAGTTTGCCCACTCTTCCAGCGATGTTAGGGCCTGCTGCATCCGATTACTTGCTATGGTGAGATTCTTTTCAGATGTCCTTATAGCCAGATTGTTTGCAAACATTGAGCTATGGACTCTTCTTGGTATATTCTCTGTGATGTTGTTTATATACACCAGGAAGAGTGTGGGTGACAGTACTTCCCCTTGGGGGTACTCCCTGCTCAAGTGTCACCTTTTTGCTCATCTGCCCTTGTACTTGAACTCTGGCTGTTCTGTTTTTGAGGTAGTGACTGATCCATTTGTGCATTTTCCCACAAACTTCACTTCTTCTTAGCTTGACCCTAAGTCCCTCTTTCCAGACTTTGTCAAATGTCTTTTCTAGGTCCACCCAAACCGCTACTGTGTGTTTTTGCTCCTGGTAGGCATCTTCTATTTCCTGGGCTATGAGGATGACCTGATCCTCAGTGGATCTGTGCTGTCTAAAGCCTGCTTGCTGTGGAGTTAGTATGTGTTTTTCTTCCAGATGCCACATCAGTCTGGTGTTTATATCATACATTCCATCAGTTTGCCTACGCAGCTCAGTAGGCTAATAGGCCTGTATCCATTTGGATCTGTTTTGTCTTGTTTACTGGGATCAAGATGATGAGCAGGGCATAAGTTGTAGCGGTCAGCAACCCAAAACTGACTGCTAGTGACAGGACCAGCGATCCAGAGTTGCCAAGCCCCTCCTCTGCCTCAACATGGTGATCCTGCAACAGAGCAGACTGGCTACGGAGAAGGGATCAAACGAGGACGGCTGAAGTCAGATGTGTTGGACTTAAAAATGCAAATATTGCAGTCAAGCTGTAAACTATGATGCAACGCATTCAGTTCTCTGGACTACACCCTGCTACTTGCAAAGCCTTTTTCAGAACTTTGTAGTTTGAGAACGAACGAAGAAGATCTCTCATTTAGCGCTGACATTTAGGATTTTGGAATCACCGTAAGTATGTCAAAATTTTTAATGAATATGTGTGTCTGCAGTCATAATGTCTCCTAAAAACCAACAAATACATAGAGAATATTGTCCCCTTATAATTAATAACACGTGTCAGAAATCGGGACGAAACAGTTACAATTTTCAATAATGGTACAATTTCAATTCTAGGGAGGTTTGCTGACTCTTCTCATTTTTATGATACTTATGGCAACCAAAGATGTATAGACTTACCGCTTGTGCAAACTGATCACAGTGGGAATAGTGTAGAACAACCTTATTCTGAAATATGCAAAAGAATATTCTGGTCAATTTGCCATTATGTAACTTACATTAGTCGCTCCTCTTTTACACTGCAGTGCAAGAGGTATGACATAAAAAAACACCAATATAGTCTATCTGGTGTCTTCTACCCTGGAGTGTAATAGTTTTACAGAGAACACCAGAATAGTCTATCTGGTGTCTTCTACCCTGGAGTGTAATAGTTTGACAGAGAACACCAGAATAGTCTATCTGCTGTCTTCTACCCTGGAGTGTAATAGTTTGACAGAGAACACCAGAATATTCTATCTGCTGTCTTCTACCCTAGAGTGTAAAGGTTTGCCAGAGAGAACACCAGACTATTCTATCTGCTGTCTTCTACCCTAGAGTGTAAAGGTTTGCCAGAGAGAACACCAGACTATTCTATCTGCTGTCTTCTACCCTAGAGTGTAAAGGTTTGCCAGAGAGAACACCAGACTATTCTATCTGCTGTCTTCTACCCTAGAGTGTAAAGGTTTGCCAGAGAGAACACCAGACTATTCTATCTGCTGTCTTCTACCCTAGAGTGTAAAGGTTTGCCAGAGAGAACACCAGACTATTCTATCTGCTCTCTTCTACCCTAGAGTGTAAAGGTTTGCCAGAGAGAACACCAGACTATTCTATCTGCTGTCTTCTACCCTAGAGTGTAAAGGTTTGCCAGAGAGAACACCAGACTATTCTATCTGCTCTCTTCTACCCTAGAGTGTAAAGGTTTGCCAGAGAGAACACCAGACTATTCTATCTGCTGTCTTCTACCCTAGAGTGTAAAGGTTTGCCAGAGAGAACACCAGACTATTCTATCTGCTCTCTTCTACCTTGGAGTGTAAAGGTTTCTATCTGCTGCCTTTTTTCTTTGACTGTTTCCTGACTATTCCTAAGTCCTTCAGACTGCTGCCATCCCAGTGGACTTTGGGTCAACCTGGGGACCTGAATACCAGGCTCCTGATCGTCCATGAATGCCATGACAGCCTGCTCTCTTTCATTGTGCTGGACACCCCTGGAGTTGAGGATGCTCCCCTCAAACCTGAAAGGACTGGGTAACAAGATCATCTAGTATTGTCTGGTTGTGGATCTTGTCCCTTTTTATTGATTATACCTTCGAGGGTGCTTCAAATGAAAACCCTAAATTTAAAACAAACAAAAAATGTTCTTCCTAAATTAATTACGAAAAGTAGCGCACAATTGTATCATCTTTCTACGTCGTTTCCATTGCGTTCAATACAAGCCACGAAGCACCTACAAAGCGCGTGGATACCTCTATAAAAATAGTTGTGTAGTTACTATGCACCCCTTTGTTATTTTAATTCTGGATCCGCTGCCGTGGAATCCAGCTTTGGGGACTGAAGCACATCATGGATGATGTAGGGTGATGGACCTTCACCGATGTTCAGAATTGCGGCTATTTAATTCAGTCACTTGATGATTTTTCATCACTACCTCTCTGCTATCGTATTTATGTTTGACCTATAATGAAGTCATTAACTTGGAATTTTTCAGTGGCTCTTTACCGTAGTTTAGTCGAAAAATCAACGTCATAGCACACGGTTTAACCAATCAGTGCTCTGTTCTTCTCTCAATTTTTTTGAGAATCTCGGGACAATGGAGAAAGTTTGTAGCACTGGGGAGGACTCCATAATAGATGGGGGTAGATTTTAAACATAATTTTGAATATTGTCCGGGCAGCAGCCGTCAAGTTTACTCTTTTCGATTTCCAACTGCCGAGGAATTTTTACTGTGCACAACACTGCACACGGGCGTCCAATCTCTACTACCCAGAGATCAGAAAATAATATCAGAAAGTCCATGTGAAAAATCCCGGTCTCCACGTGATTTGAGTTCGCAACCTCCAGCACCTAAGGCCAACGTCTTACCTCGAGACTACTCAGTCCCCTTGCTCTGAGGAACCCATGAGGGTGTAGATCGAGCTTAAAATATCCCATAACTAGACCTTTGTTGTGTGAAAAGAACAGATAACTTACAAATGACATACAACTGACTCTCATACTCACATTTTCACGAATGCCCTCGGTGCACGTATATTCTTTCTTAGACTTTGGATTCCAGTCTATTTCTATATTTGCCTGCCAACAAAATTAAATTAGTATTTTCAGTTTAACAAAAATGATGAAAAAATAATACAAAGTGTTGTTATTTGTTGTTGCTGAATGTCCAGGATGAGTAAGTTCACTCTTTGGTGGGAGGAAGACTAATGTCTGGTCAGGCACAACATACTGATCAGACATGTTAGTCAGGGTTAGGTAAAATATACTGGCTAAGACCTTCACATCGGCTTCCTCATAGCCCTCCCTGGAAACGGGCTATTTTCATGGCAGCCTGGCTAACGAGGTGAGGGATCGACATGATCTACGTAGTAGTGAGTGACACGTGGTTGAGGCAAAGCATAGCACAACCGCCTATAGGACCCCGGTCCACCTTCATCAGCACACTCTGGATGTGAAGAAACCTACGACAACCCACGACTTAACGTCCTTTTCAGGGCGCACAAAAGAGAAAACTTACTCATTGTGGGCATTCATCAACAACTCTTTTGTGCACCTGAAGAAGGCGCAGGTGGTGGGTTGTCGCAGCTTTCCTTACACGCTGACTGTGCTAGTGAAGGTGAACCAGGTTCTTTCAGGCTGTTGAGCCATGCTTTGCTTCATCTGCGTATTTCTCACTGCTGCAGAAATCACATCGATACCAACCTCATTAGACAAACCTTTGGTAGAATGCGCTTGATGGTGTGGGAACGTCGTGGCATCAACGTCAAGACCAAACTCAAAGTCTGCCGTGTCATTATCATTCCACTCCTACTCTACGTCTGCAAAACCTGGACTGCATACTCTGGACATGCAAGGAGGTTAAACCACTTCCACACAGATTGCCTGAGGTGAATATTCCACATCCAATGACAAAATCGTGTCACTGACATCAAGGTTCTGTCGAGGGCTAACATGCTAAGCATCAATGCACTGCATAGAAAAAGCCCGACTAGGATGGGCCGGACACCTCGTCCGTATGTCAGACGAGCGGCTCCCAAAGAAGCTTCTCTACGGCGAACTGAGAGATGGATGGTGCGAGAGAGAGCACCCTAAGAAAAGTTTTAAAGACGGTCTTGAGGGACTCACTGAAAAGTTGCCAGATAGACGTCGACACCTGGGAATGTCTTGCGCAAAACAGATCTGACTGGAGAAGCGCAGTCAAATCGGGTGTAGCTACCAGCGAAGATGACCGTGTTGTGAAAGCCAAGAGCAGACGCGAGACCTAGAAATCCCGAACAGCGGGAACACCAACACCTCCTACAGACCTCATGTGCCCGTTAAACAGCAGATGTTTTTGTGCGCGCATTGGCCTGTTTAGCCACATGCGCAACCACACCCAACAAGGAAATCTGTGATAAGGATGATGTCAGCGATCGTCATCAACAACGATGGACAGCTATTAAGACAAACTGTCATGAAATAGCCTGTTTCCAGGGAGAACTGAATGGAAGTAAGTGGGGTGTTGGTCAGCATGCTCACCTGACCCTAACATTGTCTGACCAGTATGTTTTTGCCTGACCGGACGTTAGTCTCCCGAACCCCAATACAAAGTTTAATTGTGTGCTATACTGTAACTGTAACGTAATAGTGCTACTTAGCCTCACATATTTTGTGTCTGACATCATGTAGCCAAACGTGGTTTGAATGTACTCTGATCTATTGTCCTCGTTGTTGTTATTGTTCAAAGCTACCTGTGCTGAGTTAACTTTTGACTATGTTCCTCTGGTAGCGGGTTACAGTGGCTTTTCTTACACTCTGAGGCATACTTAAGAAGGTGGACTGGGTCCTCCAGGCTGTAGTGCAATATAAAGATTTCTTGTCCTAAACACATTCTTCAGGAATGCCCGCTGTATACTGAAATTAGATACAGACCTGGCCAAAGGGTGCGGAGCTGAGACAAAAGCTGTGGGGCAGCTGCTCCGAGATGGTGAAGACTACAGACTTCACCATGGCGACTGGCCTGCAGATATAGCATGACCAAAAGATCCTGAACTCAAAGGAAGAAGAAGAAGAAAGATCCTCAGCAAGCTCACCATCACGGAAATTAAAGTTAGTTTAGTTTAGTTTAGTTTAGTTTAATTTAGTTTAATCGAAGAATCAACGTCATTGCACACGGTTTAACCCATACGTGCTCTGTTCTTCTCTATATTTGTATGGAGATTCTCAGCACGATACACCAACTCCTTAGTATCGGCGAGGATCCCATTACTGATTTGGTAGATTTTTAACATAATTTAGAATTTTGCCAGGGAAGCGGCCATTAAGTCTACTCTTTTCAATTTCCAACTGCCGAGATATTTCTAACGTGCGCGACACTGCACACGGGCATTCAATCGCTACTACCCAGAGATCTGGAGAAGTTACAGAAAGTGATTGAGGTCACTAGAAGAGACTGAGTGAGAAATGAAGACATCCGACAAAGTGATTGAGGTCACTAAAAGAGTGAGTGAGAAATGAAGGCATCTGACAGAAAGTAATTGAGGTCACTAAAAAAGTGAGTGAGAAATGAAGGCATCTGACAGAAAGTGATTGAGGTCACTTCTTCGTCTTCATCGATGAACTGGTGCTATGCTTCTAGTCAAGTGAGGTTCACGAAAGAGACTGTGTTTCAGGTCTTTGCCAGTTCCCCCCCCCCCCCCCCCCCCCCCCCCCACAGCTTTTCGAGAATGGTCACTCCCCCCAGGCCAGACTGCCTCTCTTTTGTCTGCATAGGTAGGACATTCTTGCAGAATATGCTCTGGTGTTTGCTTGGGTGGTCCACAATCGCACGTGGCAGCATCTCTGAGACCCATTCTGTGGAGGTGAGCCTTGAGTCTACAATGTCCCGTTCTGAGTCTGAAGATCTTTGTCTGCCTATCTCAGCCAAGTTTATCTATGCTGTCATTTTCTGGCTTGTATTCTTTGTGCTGGTCTCTTCATTCCGTTCTCATGGATCTTTTGATGAGTGTCTTTGCTTCTTCATAGCTCTATGGATGGAGAGTCTTTGTGCCTCCACTTCCAGTTTTTGTGAGCTCATCTGCTTTCTCGTTTCCAATGATCCCACAGTGGGCCGAAATCCACTGTACAACTAAATCTGCTTTTTTAGACACCAATCCCATGGTTAGTTAGTTTTCTTTCCACTTGTGCCGTTTAGTGGGGAGCTTAAGTCGCCTATCCTGCGCCAAGTGCGTTGCGTCGGTCAATGGAAGCCCTTGTCGCTGCACAATCACTCTAATGTCATCTATCCACCTACCTCGCGGCCGTCCCCTTACCCTTTAGCCAGATCTCAAGCTCTGGCGCTCCATTGACAAGAGGCCATGTTTGGCACTGGTAGCACAGAATCGGCATAAATATACTGTATATCGGATGTTACTTTGTTGCCAAACTAATGCTCCGGTGTCTAAGCAGTAGGGACAGCTGATAAGTCATCACAGATGCTTTCTGACACCTTGTCTCAATGTCACTGCCGAAATAATACTGCCCAAATACTTGAACTCATGGACCTGTTAAAAAGCAATGTCATTTAGACATATCTTGAGTGGCCCAGGAGT
This sequence comes from Ariolimax columbianus, assembly GCA_036924085.1. Classification (NCBI taxonomy): domain Eukaryota; kingdom Metazoa; phylum Mollusca; class Gastropoda; order Stylommatophora; family Arionidae; genus Ariolimax; species Ariolimax columbianus. Next base: position 48,131,686 of record JAVGWX010000012.1, read on the forward strand.
TCTACTGATCATCATAGTTTCTGTTTTGTTCTCGCTAATTCGCATATTGTATTTAGCACAGGTAGTCAGTCGCAAGCGCGTTCATGTGGTTTTGCAATTTGTTTTCATCGTCGTACAGCAGGCACTGATCATCTGCAAAGAGTACCAATCCTATGATGTATTTTATTTCATGTGAGAGTCTATCTTGTTTGGGGCTTGAGATGGCTTGGAGTACATTCCTGTAGTCTGTTAGAATGACCGTTTTCCTTGTACTTATATTTTGGCTGATAAGAATTTGCGTTGCTGCATGAACAGCTTTTGCTTTAGTTCTGAAATTAGTACAGGTCTCTCCTGCTGGTATGGAGTGATTTTCTATATCGCCATTGAAATGTTCGATGTAGATTCCACTGCCTCCCCTTCTATCGCTCATCGAGGCTGATCCATCTGTGAACACATGTGTTCGGGAGTTGCTAGGATACTGTCTCTTGAGCTTCTGTAGAACGTGGATTTTTTGCTCTGTTGCCGACTGCTCACTTTTCTTCATTAACCCTGGAACCTGCAAGATTATTTTGGACCAGTCCTGACTCCGTGTCCAGGGTTCTGGAATGAATGCTTCCCACTTTCTGGTTTCAGCTTCAAAGATGTCTGCATGTTTTCTGTGGATTTCCCTGCCCAGATGATTGGAGCTTTTCCTTAGTAGTCTGTTTTTTTGTTCTCTCTTGGAACTTCTGGTGCAGAGAATGATCTTTAGTTTTTTTCAAACTGAGTAAAGGATTTATATT